>CM076853.1:40933836-41215820 GCA_039519185.1 Astragalus membranaceus | reverse complement strand
AATTATGCTATCGGTCTCGCCCTGGCATTGTCTCAGATTTTCTTGCTATCGGTCTCGCCCTGGCATTGTCTTTAATTTTCCTGCTATCGGTCTCGCCCTGGCATTGTCTTTAATTCTGTGCTATCGGTCTCGCCCTGGCATTGTCTTTAATTTTCATGCTATCGGTCTCGCCCTGGCATTTGTCTTTAATTTTGTGCTATCAGTCTCGCCCTGGCATTGGCTTTAATTTTCATGCTATCGGTCTCGCCCTGGCATTGTCTTTAATTTTCATGCTATCGGTCTCGCCCTGGCATTGTCTTTAATTTTGCGCTATCGGTCTCGCCCTGGCATTGTCTTTAATTTTCATGCTATCGGTCTCGCCCTGGCATTTGTCTTTAATTTTGTGCTATCGGTCTCGCCCTGGCATTGTCTTTAATTTTCATGCTATTGGTCTCGCCCTGGCATTGTCTTTAATTTTCATGCTATCGGTCTCGCCCTGGCATTGTCTTTAACTTTCCCGCTATCGGTCTCGCCCTGGCATTGTCTTTAATTATGCTATCGGTCTCGCCCTGGCATTGTCTTTGATTTTCATGCTATCGGTCTCGCCCTAGCATTGTCTTTAATTTTCATGCTATCGGTCTCGCCCTGGCATTTTCTTTAATTTTGTGCTATAGGTCTCGCCCTGGCATTGTCTTTAATTTTCATGCTATCGGTCTCGCCCTGGCATTTGTCTTTAATTTTGTGCTATCGGTCTCGCCCTGGCATTTGTCTTTAATTTTGTGCTATTGGTCTCGCCCTGACATTGTCTTTAATTTTTATGCTATCGGTCTCGCCCTGTCATTGTCATTAATTTTCATGCGATCGGTCTCGCCCTGGCATTGTCTTTAATTTTCCTGCTATCGGTCTCGCCCTGGCATTGTCTTTAATTTTGTGCTATCGGTCTCGCCCTGGCATTGGCTTTAATTTTCATGCTATCGGTCTCGCCCTGGCATTGTCTTTAATTTTCGTGCTATCGGTCTCGCCCTGGCATTGTCTTTAATTTTGTGCTATCGGTCTCGCCCTGGCATTGTCTTTAATTTTCATGCTATCGGTCTTGCCCTGGCATTTGTCTTTAATTTTGTGCTATCGGTCTCGCCCTGGCATTGTCTTTAATTTTCATGCTATCGGTCTTGCCCTGGCATTTGTCTTTAATTTTGTGCTATCGGTCTCGCCCTGGAATTGTCTTTAATTTTCATGCTATCGGTCTCGCCCTGGCATTTGTCTTTAATTTTGTGCTATCGGTCTCGCCCTGGAATTGTCTTTAATTTTCATGCTATCGGTCTCGCCCTGGCATTTGTCTTTAATTTTGTGCTATCGGTCTCGCCCTGGCATTGGCTTTAGTTTTCATGCTATCGGTCTCGCCCTGGGATTGTCTTTATTTTTCATGCTATCGGTCTCGCCCTGGCATTGTCTTTAATTTTGTGCTATCGGTCTCGCCCTGGCATTTGTCTTTAATTTTGTGCTATCGGTCTCGCCCTGGCATTGTCTTTAATTTTCATGCTATCGGTCTCGCCCTGACATTTGTCTTTAATTTTGTGCTATCGGTCTCGCCCTGGCATTAGCTTTAGTTTTCATGCTATCGGTCTCGCCCTGGCATTGTCTTTAATTTTCCTGCTATCGGTCTCGCCCTGGCATTGTCTTTAATTTTGTGCTATCGGTCTCGCCCTGGCATTGTCTTAGATTTTCTTGCTATCGGTCTCGCCCTGGCATTGTCTTTTATTTTCCTGCTATCGGTCTCGCCCTGGCATTGTCTTTAATTTTGTGCTATTGGTCTCGCCCTGGCATTGTCTTTAATTTTCATGCTATCGGTCTCGCCCTGGCATTTGTCTTTAATTTTGTGCTATCGGTCTCGCCCTGGCATTGTTTTTAATTTTCATGCTATCGGTCTCGTCCTGGCATTTGTCATTAATTTTGTGCTATCGGTCTCGCCCTGGCATTGGCTTTAGTTTTCATGCTATCGGTCTCGCCCTGGCATTGTCTTAGATTTTCTTGCTATCGGTCTCGCCCTGGCATTGTCTTTTATTTTCCTGCTATCGGTCTCGCCCTGGCATTGTCTTTAATTTTGTGCTATTGGTCTCGCCCTGGCATTGTCTTTAATTTTCATGCTATCGGTCTCGCCCTGGCATTTGTCTTTAATTTTGTGCTATCGGTCTCGCCCTGGCATTGTTTTTAATTTTCATGCTATCGGTCTCGCCCTGGCATTTGTCATTAATTTTGTGCTATCGGTCTCGCCCTGGCATTGGCTTTAGTTTTCATGCTATCGGTCTCGCCCTGGCATTGTCTTAGATTTTCTTGCTATCGGTCTCGCCCTGGCATTGTCTTTTATTTTCCTGCTATCGGTCTCGCCCTGGCATTGTCTTTAATTTTCCTGCTATCGGTCTCGCCCTGGCATTGTCTTTAATTATGCTATTGGTCTCGCCCTAGCATTGTCTTAGATTTTCTTGCTATCGGTCTCGCCCTGGCATTGTCTTTAATTTTCCTGCTATCGGTCTCGCCCTGGCATTGTCTTTAATTCTGTGCTATCGGTCTCGCCCTGGCATTTGTCTTTAATTTTGTGGTATCGGTCTCGCCCTGGCATTTGTCTTTAATTTTGTGCTATCGGTCTCGCCCTGGCATTGTCTTTAATTTTCATGCTATCGGTCTCCCCCTGGCATTGTCTTTAATTTTGTGCTATCGGTCTCGCCCTGGCATTGACTTTAATTTTCATGCTATCGGTCTCGCCCTGGCATTGTATTTAATTTTCATGCTATCGGTCTCGCCCTGGCATTGTCTTTAATTTTGTGCTATCGGTCTCGCCCTGGCACTGTCGTTAATTTTCATGCTATCGGTCTCGCCTTGGCATTTGTCTATAATTTTGTGCTATCGGTCTCGCCCTGGCATTGTCTTTAATTTTCATGCTATCGGTCTCGCCCTGGCATTGTCTTTAATTTTCCTGCTATCGGTCTCGCCCTGGCATTGTCTTTAATTATGCTATCGGTCTCTCCCTGGCATTTGTCTTTAATTTTGTGCTATCGGTCTCGCCCTGGCATTGTCTTTAATTTTCATGCTATCGGTCTCGCCCTGGCATTGTCTTTAATTTTGTGCTATCGGTCTCGCCCTGGCATTGTCTTTAATTTTCATGCTATCAGTCTCGCCCTGGCATTTGTCTTTAATTTTGTGCTATCGGTCTCGCCCTGGCATTGTCTTTAATTTTCATGCTATCGGTCTCGCCCTGGCATTGTCTTTAATTTTCATGCTATCGGTCTCGCCCTGACATTGTCTTTAATTTTCCTGCTATCGGTCTCGCCCTGGCATTGTCTTTAATTATGCTATCGGTCTCGCCCTGGCATTGTCTTAGATTTTCTTGCTATCGGTCTCGCCCTGGCATTGTCTTTAATTTTCCTGCTATCGGTCTCGCCCTGGCATTGTCTTTAATTCTGTGCTATCGGTCTCGCCCTGGCATTGTCTTTAATTTTCATGCTATCGGTCTCGCCCTGGCATTTGTCTTTAATTTTGTGCTATCAGTCTCGCCCTGGCATTGGATTTAATTTTCATGCTATCGGTCTCGCCCTGGCATTGTCTTTAATTTTCATGCTATCGGTCTCGCCCTGGCATTGTCTTTAATTTTGTGCTATCGGTCTCGCCCTGGCATTGTCTTTAATTTTCATGCTATCGGTCTCGCCCTGGCATTTGTCTTTAATGATGTGCTATCGGTCTCGCCCTGGCATTGTCTTCAATTTTCATGCTATCGGTCTCGCCCTGGCATTGTCTTTAATTATGCTATCGGTCTCGCCCTGGCATTGTCTTTGATTTTCATGCTATCGGTCTCGCCCTAGCATTGTTTTTAATTTTCATGCTATCGGTCTCGCCCTGGCATTTTCTTTAATTTTGTGCTATCGGTCTCGCCCTGGCATTGTCTTTAATTTTCATGCTATCGGTCTCGCCCTGGCATTTGTCTTTAATTTTGTGCTATCGGTCTCGCCCTGGCATTTGTCTTTAATTTTGTGCTATCGGTCTCGCCCTGACATTGTCTTTAATTTTTATGCTATCGGTGTAGCCCTGTCATTGTCTTTAATTTTCATGCTATCGGTCTCGCCCTGGCATTGTCTTTAATTTTCCTGCTATCGATCTCGCCCTGGCATTGTCTTTAATTTTGTTCTATCGGTCTCGCCCTGGCATTGGCTTTAATTTTCATGCTATCGGTCTCGCCCTGGCATTGTCTTTAATTTTCGTGCTATCGGTCTCGCCCTGGCATTGTCTTTAATTTTGTGCTATCGGTCTTGCCCTGGCATTGTCTTTAATTTTCATGCTATCGGTCTCGCCCTGGAATTTGTCTTTAATTTTGTGCTATCGGTCTCGCCCTGGCATTGTCTTTAATTTTCATGCTATCGGTCTCGCCCTGGCATTTGTCTTTAATTTTGTGCTATCGGTCTCGCCCTGGCATTGGCTTTAGTTTTCATGCTATCGGTCTCGCCTTGGCATTGTCTTTAATTTTCATGCTATCGGTCTCGCCCTGGCATTGTCTTTAATTTTGTGCTATCGGTCTCGCCCTGGCATTTGTCTTTAATTTTGTGCTATCGGTCTCGCCCTGGCATTGTCTTTAATTTTCATGCTATCGGTCTCGCCCTAGCATTTGTCTTTAATTTTGTGCTATCGGTCTCGCCCTGGCATTGGCTTTAGTTTTCATGCTATCGGTCTCGCTCTAGCATTGTCTTTAATTTTCATGCTATCGGTCTCGCCCTGGCATTGTCTTTAATTTTGTGCTATCGGTCTCGCCCTGGCATTTGTCTTTAATTTTGTGCTATCGGTCTCGCCCTGGCATTGTCTTTAATTTTCATGCTATCGGTCTCGCCCTGGCATTGTCTTTAATTTTGTGCTATCGGTCTCGCCCTGGCATTGTCTTTAATTTTCATGCTATCGGTCTCGCCCTGACATTTGTCTTTAATTTTGTGCTATCGGTCTCGCCCTGGCATTTGTCTTTAATTTTGTTCTATCGGTCTCGCCCTGGCATTGACTTTAATTTTCATGCTATCGGTCTCGCCCTGGCATTGTATTTAATTTTCATGCTATCGGTCTCGCCCTGAAATTGTCTTTAATTTTGTGCTATCGGTCTCGCCCTGGCATTGTCGTTAATTTTCATGCTATCGGTCTCGCCCTGGCATTTGTCTTTAATTTTGTGCTATCGGTCTCGCCCTGGCATTGTCTTTAATTTTCATGCTATCGGTCTCGCCCTGGCATTGTCTTTAATTTTGTGCTATCGGTCTCGCTCTGGCATTGACTTTAATTTTCATGCTATCGGTCTCGCCCTGGCATTGTATTTAATTTTCATGCTATCGGTCTCGCCCTGGCATTGTCTTTAATTTTCCTGCTATCGGTCTCACCCTGGCATTGTCTTTAATTTTGTGCTATCGGTCTCGCCCTGGCATTGGCTTTAATTTTCATGCTATCGGTCTCGCCCTGGCATTGTCTTTAATTTTCATGCGATCGCTCTCGCCCTAGCATTGTCTTTAATTTTGTGCTATCGGTCTCGCCCTGGCATTGTCTTTAATTTTCATGCTATCGGTCTCGCCCTGACATTTGTCTTTAATTTTGTGCTGTCGGTCTCGCCCTGGCATTTGTCTTTAATTTTGTTCTATCGGTCTCGCCCTGGCATTGACTTTAATTTTCATGCTATCGGTCTCGCCCTGGCATTGTATTTAATTTTCATGCTATCGGTCTCGCCCTGGAATTGTCTTTAATTTTGTGCTATCGGTCTCGCCCTGGCATTGTCGTTAATTTTCATGCTATCGGTCTCGCCCTGGCATTTGTCTTTAATTTTGTGCTATCGGTCTCGCCCTGGCATTGTCTTTAATTTTCATGCTATCGGTCTCGCCCTGGCATTGTCTTTAATTTTGTGCTATCGGTCTCGCCCTGGCATTGTCTTTAATTTTCATGCTATCGGTCTCGCCCTGGCATTGTCTTTAATTTTATGCTATCGGTCTCGCTGTGGCATTGACTTTAATTTTCATGCTATCGGTCTCGCCCTGGCATTGTATTTAATTTTCATGCTATCGGTCTCGCCCTGGCATTGTCTTTAATTTTCCTGCTATCGGTCTCGCCCTGGCATTGTCTTTAATTTTGTGCTATCGGTCTCGCCCTGGCATTGGCTTTAATTTTCATGCTATCGGTCTCGCCCTGGCATTGTCTTTAATTTTCATGCGATCGGTCTCGCCCTGGCATTGTCTTTAATTTTGTGCTATCGGTCTCGCCCTGGCATTGTCTTTAATTTTCATGCTATCGGTCTCGCCCTGGCATTTGTCTTTAATTTTGGGCTATCGGTCTCGCCCTGGCATTGTCTTTAATTTTCATGCTATCGGTCTCGCCCTGGCATTTGTCTTTAATTTTGTGCTATCGGTTTCGCCCTGGCATTGGCTTTAATTTTCATGCTATCGGTCTCGCCCTGGCATTGTCTTTAATTTTCATGCTATCGGTCTCGCCCTAGCATTTGTCTTTAATGATGTGCTATCGGTCTCGCCCTGGCATTGTCTTCAATTTTCATGCTATCGGTCTCGCCCTGGCATTGTCTTTAATTATGCTATCGGTCTCGCCCTGGCATTGTCTTTGATTTTCATGCTATCGGTCTCGCCCTAGCATTGTTTTTAATTTTCATGCTATCGGTCTCGCCCTGGCATTTTCTTTAATTTTGTGCTATCGGTCTCGCCCTGGCATTGTCTTTAATTTTCATGCTATCGGTCTCGCCCTGGCATTTGTCTTTAATTTTGTGCTATCGGTCTCGCCCTGGCATTTGTCTTTAATTTTGTGCTATCGGTCTCGCCCTGACATTGTCTTTAATTTTTATGCTATCGGTGTAGCCCTGTCATTGTCTTTAATTTTCATGCTATCGGTCTCGCCCTGACATTGTCTTTAATTTTCCTGCTATCGGTCTCGCCCTGGCATTGTCTTTAATTTTGTTCTATCGGTCTCGCCCTGGCATTGGCTTTAATTTTCATGCTATCGGTCTCGCCCTGGCATTGTCTTTAATTTTCGTGCTATCGGTCTCGCCCTGGCATTGTCTTTAATTTTGTGCTATCGGTCTTGCCCGGGCATTGTCTTTAATTTTCATGCTATCGGTCTCGCCCTGGAATTTGTCTTTAATTTTGTGCTATCGGTCTCGCCCTGGCATTGTCTTTAATTTTCATGCTATCGGTCTCGCCCTGGCATTTGTCTTTAATTTTGTGCTATCGGTCTCGCCCTGGCATTGGCTTTAGTTTTCATGCTATCGGTCTCGCCTTGGCATTGTCTTTAATTTTCATGCTATCGGTCTCGCCCTGGCATTGTCTTTAATTTTGTGCTATCGGTCTCGCCCTGGCATTTGTCTTTAATTTTGTGCTATCGGTCTCGCCCTGGCATTGTCTTTAATTTTCATGCTATCGGTCTCGCCCTGGCATTTGTCTTTAATTTTGTGCTATCGGTCTCGCCCTGGCATTGGCTTTAGTTTTCATGCTATCGGTCTCGCCCTAGCATTGTCTTTAATTTTCATGCTATCGGTCTCGCCCTGGCATTGTCTTTAATTTTGTGCTATCGGTCTCGCCCTGGCATTTGTCTTTAATTTTGTGCTATCGGTCTCGCCCTGGCATTGTCTTTAATTTTCATGCTATCGGTCTCGCCCTGGCATTGTCTTTAATTTTGTGCTATCGGTCTCGCCCTGGCATTGTCTTTAATTTTCATGCTATCGGTCTCGCCCTGACATTTGTCTTTAATTTTGTGCTATCGGTCTCGCCCTGGCATTTGTCTTTAATTTTGTTCTATCGGTCTCGCCCTGGCATTGACTTTAATTTTCATGCTATCGGTCTCGCCCTGGCATTGTATTTAATTTTCATGCTATCGGTCTCGCCCTGAAATTGTCTTTAATTTTGTGCTATCGGTCTCGCCCTGGCATTGTCGTTAATTTTCATGCTATCGGTCTCGCCCTGGCATTTGTCTTTAATTTTGTGCTATCGGTCTCGCCCTGGCATTGTCTTTAATTTTCATGCTATCGGTCTCGTCCTGGCATTGTCTTTAATTTTGTGCTATCGGTCTCGCTCTGGCATTGACTTTAATTTTCATGCTATCGGTCTCGCCCTGGCATTGTATTTAATTTTCATGCTATCGGTCTCGCCCTGGCATTGTCTTTAATTTTCCTGCTATCGGTCTCGCCCTGGCATTGTCTTTAATTTTGTGCTATCGGTCTCGCCCTGGCATTGGCTTTAATTTTCATGCTATCGGTCTCGCCCTGGCATTGTCTTTAATTTTCATGCGATCGCTCTCGCCCTAGCATTGTCTTTAATTTTGTGCTATCGGTCTCGCCCTGGCATTGTCTTTAATTTTCATGCTATCGGTCTCGCCCTGACATTTGTCTTTAATTTTGTGCTATCGGTCTCGCCCTGGCATTTGTCTTTAATTTTGTTCTATCGGTCTCTCCCTGGCATTGACTTTAATTTTCATGCTATCGGTCTCGCCCTGGCATTGTATTTAATTTTCATGCTATCGGTCTCGCCCTGGAATTGTCTTTAATTTTGTGCTATCGGTCTCGCCCTGGCATTGTCGTTAATTTTCATGCTATCGGTCTCGCCCTGGCATTTGTCTTTAATTTTGTGCTATCGGTCTCGCCCTGGCATTGTCTTTAATTTTCATGCTATCGGTCTCGCCCTGGCATTGTCTTTAATTTTGTGCTATCGGTCTCGCTGTGGCATTGACTTTAATTTTCATGCTATCGGTCTCTCCCTGGCATTGTATTTAATTTTCAAGCTATCGGTCTCGCCCTGGCATTGTCTTTAATTTTCCTGCTATCGGTCTCGCCCTGGCATTGTCTTTAATTTTGTGCTATCGGTCTCGCCCTGGCATTGGCTTTAATTTTCATGCTATCGGTCTCGCCCTGGCATTGTCTTTAATTTTCATGCGATCGGTCTCGCCCTGGCATTGTCTTTAATTTTGTGCTATCGGTCTCGCCCTGGCATTGTCTTTAATTTTCATGCTATCGGTCTCGCCCTGGCATTTGTCTTTAATTTTGGGCTATCGGTCTCGCCCTGGCATTGTCTTTAATTTTCATGCTATCGGTCTCGCCCTGGCATTTGTCTTTAATTTTGTGCTATCGGTTTCGCCCTGGCATTGGCTTTAATTTTCATGCTATCGGTCTCGCCCTGGCATTGTCTTTAATTTTCATGCTATCGGTCTCGCCCTGGCATTGTCTTTAATTTTGTGCTATCGGTCTCTCCCTGGCATTTGTCTTTAATTTTGTGCTATCGGTCTCGCCCTGGCATTGTCTTTAATTTTCATGCTATCGGTCTCGCCCTGGCATTTGTCTTTAATTTTGTGCTATCGGTCTCGCCCTGGCATTTGTCTTTAATTTTGTGCTATCGGTCTCGCCCTGGCATTGTCTTTAATTTTCATGCTATCGGTCTCGCCCTGGCATTGTCTTTAATTTTGTGCTATCGGTCTCACCCTGGCATTGACTTTAATTTTCATGCTATCGGTCCCGCCCTGGCATTGTATTTAATTTTCATGCTATCGGTCTCGCCCTGGCATTGTCTTTAATTTTGTGCTATCGGTCTCGCTCAGGCATTGTCTTTAATTTTCATGCTATCGGTCTCGCCCTGACATTTGTCTTTAATTTTGTGCTATCGGTCTCGCCCTGGCATTTGTCTTTAATTTTGTGCTATCGGTCTCGCCCTGGCATTTGTCTTTAATTTTGTGCTATCGGTCTCGCCCTGGCATTGTCTTTAATTTTCATGCTATCGGTCTCGCCCTGGCATTGTCTTTAATTTTGTGCTATCGGTCTCGCCCTGGCATTGTCTTTAATTTTCATGCTATCGGTCTCGCCCTGTCATTTGTCTTTAATTTTGTGCTATCGGTCTCGCCCTGGCATTTGTCTTTAATTTTGTTCTATCGGTCTCGCCCTGGCATTGACTTTAATTTGCATGCTATCGGTCTCGCCCTGGCATTGTATTTAATTTTCATGCTATCGGTCTCGCCCTGGAATTGTCTTTAATTTTGTGCTATCGGTCTCGCCCTGGCATTGTCGTTAATTTTCATGCTATCGGTCTCGCCCTGGCATTTGTCTTTAATTTTGTGCTATCGGTCTCGCCCTGGCATTGTCTTTAATTTTCATGCTATCGGTCTTGCCCTGGCATTGTCTTTAATTTTGTGCTATCGGTCTCACCCTGGCATTTTCTTTGATTTTCATGCTATCGGTCTCGCCCTGGCATTGTCTTTAATTTTCATGCTATCGGTCTCGCCCTGGCATTGTCTTTAATTTTGTGCTATCGGTCTCGCCCTGGCATTGTCTTTAATTTTCATGCTATCGGTCTCGCCCTGGCATTTGTCTTTAATTTTGTGCTATCGGTCTCGCCCTGGCATTGTCTTTAATTTTCATGCTATCGGTCTCGCCCTGGCATTGTGTTTAATTTTCCTGCTATCGGTCTCGCCCTGGCATTGTCTTTAATTATGCTATCGGTCTCGCCCTGGCATTGTCTTTCATTTTCTTGCTATCGGTCTCGCCCTGGCATTGTCTTTAATTTTCCTGCTATCGGTCTCGCCCTGGCATTGTCATTAATTCTGTGCTATCGGTCTCGCCCTGGCATTGTCTTTAATTTTCATGCTATCGGTCTCGCCTTGGCATTGTCTTTAATTTTCATGCTATCGGTCTCGCTCTGGCATTTGTTTTTAATTTTCTGCTATCGGTCTCGCCATGGCATTCGCTTTTAATTGGCGTGCTATCGGTCTCCCCCTGGCATGTGTTTTGTGCTAAGTTCGTGCTATCCGTTCTGCTCTGGCACGGTTACCCATTTAACTTTAACAGTCAAAAGACAATTGTGCATATCTCACCGATTAAAATTGAGGTTCATATCTGTACTTATTCCTTACTTTGATAATACAAGAAAACATGGTTTTATGTATTATCTCGTAAGAAAGTAAGCACAGAGGGGCATCTGGGAACACCCAATTTTAACCGGTGCATTTTTTTTTGTGTTTTTAGCTTTCTCGTATGACAAAATAGCCGGTTTGGTGCGCGTATTCGTCGCGTCGTTGTTTTAGCGTCTCATCGTGTTTAGTCCGACATGTTTTGTGGTGTTTCCTTTTAACTTCCCTTTGTTTAGAAATAATAATAGGAATATTAAAACAGGAGGTGTGTGAAAAAATTATTATTTACAAAATGTCTAGTTACACTTGGCCCAAACGTATGCCAAAATTACAAAAAAAAAAGGCCTCAAATGGGCCCAAAAAATTACACCTAACCATCAAAAAACAAAAACAGAGAAAGGCCCAAAAAACCCTAATCCCTGCCCCAAGCCGTGCGCCTCCGCTCCTCCTCCTAAGCTTGCAAAACAAGCTTGCACCAGCTGCCCATGAATCTGAAAACAGCAAGAAAAAAGGAAGACTGAGTCAGCTACACACCAGCCCTGAGTCAGCTACACACAAATCACTAGCTGTCCAGGAGACACTGCTTTAATCAGCAATAATGCAGGATCAAAGATTTAATTTTCGGTTTCAAAAATATTGCTATAAAATGCTGCTAATCCGAAAACCATATGGGGGGACAATTTTTGAAGGAAAAATTCGCAGAAAAAAAAATAATAACAGAGAAAAGAAGGAGACAGCAGCAGTTGTTTTTTTCTTTCAGTAGCGAAAGTTAGTCATTTCAGAAGCTGGAGAATTAGGTTGGTCTCTCTTATTCTTATATGTGTTTTTTTGTTTTCCTTACTGACAGAGAGATATAAACAACGTTAGGTTCAAAAAAAAGAAAATAGATTCATGTGTTTGTTTTTTTCCCTTTTATTAACAAAATTTGAAAAAATGCGTAGGGCCTTGCTAGAAAAAAATTAGGGTTCGGTTTAGGGTTCAGATCCAAACCCCTTTTACTAGGATTAAAAAAAATAATATGAAAAATCAGATTAATGGCTAAAAAAAAAATAGTAAACAAAACTGGTTTTGCTTGTTACCAAAAAAAGAAAAAAAGAGTTTAAGTTGTTTTTAGAGGTTTAAGAAATGAAAACAAGTATAAGCTAGAAACAGAAATGAAGAGACACAAAAAAAAATCAAAAAAAAAATAATAAACCTGCAGACTCCGGCTACTGCGGGCGGTGGCCATCGCCGGCGTCGTCCTCCTCACCGTGAGCCGCCGCCGTCACGCGCGTCCCCCCTCCCAGCCGTTGGCCGTCGCACCCTCCTCCTTCTCCCTCCTGCGTTTTCTTTCCCTTCTGTTCTTTCCCTCTTTCTTTCATGTTGCCTTTTTCTTATTCTCTCTCTCACAAAAAGCTCTCTCTGTTTCCTTTCTGATGGCTGCGGCAGCTGGAGAAGAGAAAATGAAAAAATTAGGTTTGGGCCATAATGTTTGTTCCTTTTATACTCCCTTTATTTATTTATTTATTTTTTTTTTAAAATTTAAAACATCAGATTAGTAATTACACCCACCCATTTGTAGTTGTACACCCCCCTTGCAAGCCCTTTTCATTTTTTGTTACGCAAAACCAGTCCACCAAAAAGGAGCTGGGCCGATGATGTTCCCACAGCCCTTTTTTTTACACACAACCCCCATCTTTAGAAAAGCCCATAAGTCATGGACTTATGAACCAAAAAAAATACACTGGGCTGCTACCGGCACCCCCCCTTAATAATACCACCCCTTCTATTAATTACACCCCGCTTTACTATTGCGCCCTCTTTCGTTTTTTTATTATTTTATTTTTATTTATTCATTTCTTTTCAAAATAATTTCTTTTTTACTAAAGCTAAAAAAAATGGGGTTGACCGAGATGCACATCTAGTCAATCCTGGTTTAAGAGACTTTAGCTGTACAGCTTTGATCTTAAACCCCTTTCAAAAAAAAAATTAAAACCAATCAACAAAATAAATATTTTCTAGAAGAACTATGTAGCCTTTGATTCTCCGCACACAGAGATACGTAGGAGCGGGGCTTCTCCGTCAAGCTAAATAAATTTTCCTAATAAATAGTCATTTTTTTTTCTTTAACACCTATTTTCATAAAAATCATAAAAATGGGTTTGACTGAGATGTACATCTTGTCAATCCCGGTTTAAGAGACTTTAGCTGTACGGCTTTGATCTTAAACCCCTTCCAAAATAAAATCAACCAACCAACAAAATTTTTTCAGAAAGAACTACGTGACTTTTGAGTTCCTCATTGCACCAGAGGATACGTAGGAGCGGGGCTTCCCCGTCAAGTCAAAATTAAACTTTTCTAAGTTAAATTCTTATTTTATTTCTTTGTAAATAATTAGTTATTTTTTACTAAATATTATTCTATTTTATTTTTGGGGTAAGACAAATAATTAAGTAATTTATTAATACTTGCACAATCAAATTTAGGGTAACTGTCTTAGGATAGATGTATTAGGGGTGTAGTGAAATTAGGTTTTCGCCCTTCCCTTTGCATAACCGACTCCCGAATCCGACCTAGGCTACGCAGACCATAAATTAAATGTAGGTTTTTCTCAGTTTCCCTATTAAATAAATTGGGTGGCGACTCCCTGAAATAATCAATTTTTGAGCCGTCTGCGTCGGGACTCCGATCACGACACCCCTAATCCTTGCGGATTACTTGTCTTCGGGATGAGTGCTAAGAAGGAAGCACTAATCGCCTTCGGCAACTTTGCTAGTCTATGGAATTCATTGAAAAATTTCATGATTTCTGGAGAAATTACATCCCAACAGCCTTTAATGAAATTAAGATTGAAACCGTCTGGGCCCGGGCTCTTGTTCCCATCACATTCCCACACTACTTCCTTAACTTCCTCCATTGAAAAAGGCTCGGTCAAAAAATCCTTATCCCTCCTTGATATTGGATTGAAATGGACACCATCAATTGTAGGCCTATTATAATCCTCTTCTTTAAACTTCACTTCAAAATGATCTTTTACCGCTTTCTTCACACCCCCTACGTCCTCCACCCACTCCCCATTCACCTCCACTTTCAACAATTGTGTTCTTCTTCTATTACCTTTTATGCACGCATGAAAAAATCGGCTATTTGAGTCTCCTTCCGCTAACCACTTTACTCTTGATTTTTGCGCAAGGAGGCTTTCCTTCGCATGTAGTTCCACCAAAAACTCATCGTTAAACCTTTTTCTTTGCTCTTCATCAATACCGCTCCCTTCCGAAGACAACCTCTCAAGCTCATTTAGATCTCTTACTATATTCTCTATTTTTAATCTTTGTAACCGAAAACCTCCCGGTTCCACACTTTTAATTTCTCTTTCAACATTCGCAATTTCTCTTTCAACACAAAGGAATCCCTCCCAACAACTTGGAATGACATCCAGCTTTCCTGGACAAATTTTTTAAACCCCTCATGCTCCATCCAACAATTATTAAATCTAAACGGTTTGGAACCCCAAAGGGGTGTTCACGGGGCCTCATTAAAACCTACCGGAGCCTAAAACCTACCGGAGCCAAAACCCATTGGAAAAAGACCCCGAATAATAGATATTGTGCATTCGAGAAATATGAAGATGGGTTGCTTACTTGCTTTTGATTTGACATATATATATATATATATATATATATATATATATATATATATATATATATATATATATATATATATATATATATATCTGTGATTTTACGGCCTTTTTATCCGGAAAGCAGCTGCTAAGATCAGTGGTGGTGGGGGCTTGATGTTTCATCATCATTCAAAGTGAAATCTGCTTACCTGTTTCTATTCAAAAAAGTGTTGAAGAACATCTAAGTGAATATAATTGCAAGGTTGGAAGTAAAGTTTGGAGTATTGCTGCACCAACAAAATTCTTGGTTCAGGTTTGGAGAGTTTTATTGGATGACCTCTCTACAAGAACGACACTACAACACTACCGCAGAAATGTCAATTTATATCGGTTATTAAACCGATGTCGAAAAATGAGATAAAAAAAATAGGCACTTTTAACATCGGGTGCGGAACCGATGCGAAAAGTTTTTTTTTAATCGGTTACAGGTAGAACTGCTATGAAAAGTCACTTTTTTATCAAATATAAACGTATATTGGCAGTTTTTTTTGTACCTCCCTCATTAGACCCCATACCCCCAATTTACCATAAATCCCCAAAATACCCCTAATTTTTCGTTAAAAAAATATATTTTTTTTAAAATTTCCGGAAATACACATATTTTCGGAAGACTGAAATATGTGTATTTCCGAAAATTTTTAAAAAAATATTTTTTTTAAATTAAAAAAATTACGCGAAATAATTAAATGTAACGAAACTCGCTAAACTAATAAACAATAATAATACAGTATCAATACACTAAAAATACAAAAAATAATACAACTAAATGTCCAAAAGCTGTAAAGCAGCCAACAGACTATCATAGACATCCCCAGGAATGCCGTCGACTGCCAAAATACTATCATAGACATCTTGGACATGCCTAGCTGCTCTCTCCATCCTGGACTCTAAGGGAAGTGGACCAACATCCTCTGGAGGCGAAGGCGGAGCTCGAGGTGAAAGCGGAGCCGGAGTCAGGCGGGAAATGGACACCTGCAAGTACCATGGTAGGTACTCGTCATCACAAGCACCCTGGACGGGTGTCCGTCGACCGCTGTCCCTGAAAGCCCGCGCTGGGGACTGATAGAACATCAGCTGATGTACTATGAACTCCGTAGATGGACGTGAGCCCGAAATAGATGGATCAGGAATCTGCTGGACATATCCAAACTGCCAACGGGCCCTATCTGGCATATAAGGCACAGCCACATCCCCCCACAGCAGCAACCTCTGAATAATGAAATGTTGTGAAACCGGAGGTACTGTCAGTGGTCGTCCCAGGGGCTCCATATGACCTGCTCCCTCTGCAAGTCATCCAGCAGCTGCCGAAACTCCGTGTGGTCGTCCCAGGGGCTCCATATGACCTGCTCCCTCTGCAAGTCATCCAGTAGCTGCCGAAAATCCGGAAGCTTGATACTATCGCACTTCTTCACCCACCTGCTGCAACGTGGAAGTTCACTGGCACCGCAGTCTTTCCACACCACGATGGTGGGGAAATACTCATATATCCAGCACTAAAATAATTGAAAAAATAAATAAGTAATTATATAAATAAAAGTAATTAAAAAGAAATAAAAATAATTAATTAATTAATTACCTGCAGTAAAGAAGCGTATCCGCCAATCTGCGATGTCTCCCAATAACAACCATCATTCAGCTGCTCGTAGAGAATAGCTAGAGCAGCTGGACCCCAAGCCCACTGGCCACACAGGTCAAAGTCAGAAATAAGAGTCACCCACTTGACAGGGACAGATGTGTGACTCCTGTCGGCAAAAATGGTGCTGCCCAACAAGTGTAGCAGATAGCACTATGCCGCCTGATCAAGAAGGCCGCGCTCCATGTTCTGTGTGTATGCGGCCGTCAAGAAAGAAAATCGGAATGTCGGTCCCCTGTTGAACTGACACTCTGCCCAGCAGGATGTGTGGTCTATGCCCAGCAGGTCAACTCCAGCCCGAATAGCATCGGCAGTGTCAAAATGTGGCCGATGCGCCAACAGTGTGCCAGTGAGCGGCAAGTGGAGCAACGCGAACACGTTGTCCAACGTCACTGTCATCTCCCCCACGGCATGTGGAATGAGCTGGTCTCAGAATTCCACCTCTCCACAAAAGCTGATATGAGCTCGTGGTTGACGTTGCCGAGAGGTGTGATGTCCAGCTCAAACAGATGCGCCTGCTGCAACCATCCTGCTATATGTGGGTGGTGCTGCTGAGGTCTCATCTTCAGTATCTTCCCTCATGAGAAGCAACTTTAATCTTACCCCGGTCCTGTAAAAAAATAAAAGTAATTAATAAATTATTAAAAGTAATTAATTGTTAAAAAACAAACAAATTATTAAAAGTATTACCTCTCCCGGCTGTAGTAGTCTGTGGACGCAGTGGACATGCAACCGGTGTAATAAAACCTACTCAGCAGCCTCATCATCATGCTGAGCAACCTCAGCCTCAGCCTGGTCATCTACATGCATGGCGTCTAGCTCAACAGGCTCGTGATAATAATGCTCCTGCTGCTGCTCTCGCTCTCGGACACGCCTCTGACGCTAATACGCGTGTCCGACCTGTCTAGTCCTTAATCTGAACCTGGTCCTACTGCCAGAAGGACTCTGCTCATCTCCTCGTCCTGCTCTTGAATGCTCGCCTCGCTCTATGTTTCTTGTTCTGGTTGCCACTGAAAAAGCAAAAAAAAATTAAGGTTATAGATCCTCTTAGACAAACAAGCAAACATCAAAGAGAACCCTAAAATCAGAATCGTGTAACTCAAAATTTGAAAAATCAGAACCGTTAAACCCTAAAATACACAAAGGTGAAAGAAGAGTTTACCTAGTTGCAGCGGTGGTGCTGTGGCGACGCAGCGAGAGGGCGAGACACAGCGAGAGGGAGAGGCGCAGTACTTGTAGCGCGCGAGAGGGAGAGACGCAGAAATTGTAGCGTGCGAGAGGGAGAGATGCAACGAGAGGGAGAGACGGTACTGGTGTGAAACAGTGCTACGAGAGGAAGAGACGGTGATGCGAGATGACGCGCGAGGGTTACGAATGGATGTTTGGAGACGGTGGTGCGAATGAATTGCCTAAATGTTTGCGTTTTCTATAACGGGTGAATATGTGACCCGATATAAAAAATGCAAATTAGATTTTTCTATAACGGTTATGGAACAGAACCGATATGAAAGATGCAAAGATTTTGTTTCTATATCGGTTAGTGTGGCAACCGATGTAACCATTGTAATTTTAATTACAAAACTACCACCGTGGCACGTTTAACATCAAGCTATTTTTAACCGATATGAATGACTGTTATAAAATACATTTTTACCACTAGTGAACATAGAGGAATTGTATTGTTTTACCCAATCCCAACTTGTGTTTTTTGTTTTCACCAGAATGAGGACATGGAGCACCTATTCTTCGATTGTCCGGTCACGTCTAGATTATGGTTGGGAGTGGAATCTTGGATGGGAATTCATAGTAAGGCCGTAGGTGATAGGTGGAATCGGTTCCGGCAACATGGCTGTTGTGTAATTAAAAGGGAAGAAGATAAAAAGAATGAGATACTTTATTTGGGTAGCAGTGGTATAGGTCATTTGGGTTGTTCGCAACAAAAATAGTCTTTAACGGTGGAGTGGGCTTTTCCCCCTTCTATTTCAAAAATAGTCAAAAAACAAAAGCATGGTCTATTGACATGCTCTATGGGTGTGGGCTTTTCCCCCTTCTATTTCATCGATACTATTGTAGTGGTGTAGTGGTTTTATCTCACTTCTCGCCCTCTTTCTTTATATCTTTCATCAATACAATGAGTTGGAGTATTTCATATATTGCTGTAATTAATATAATTCTTTTATGTAAGTATGGGAACATATCATTCCTTAGTTTCGGCGTAGCATTAGTTGGGGAAAACACCCATTATGTCCAGGTGTTTTGTACTTCATATATGCAGGTTTGATTTTGCACCCATGCTCTGCTACTAGGGCGTTTGGATTGTTTCTTGTTTTGCTTGGGTGTCTTGTTTTATGGTTTGACAGTAAGGTGTGTTTGTAATGGGCAAAATTGGAAATGGTAACATTGTTGAGGAATCTCTTGCCGTTGGGACAGCTGGACCAGGTCGTGGAGAGAGAAAGAAAATAGCCAATACTCAGCTCAAGGAATTCGTTACTGACTAGTACTATTTAGTGAGAGTAGTGTAGTGAGAGAAGGATTATGAGATATGTGTTATCTTCTTTAGATTCTCTCCCCCATCTTCTGTACTCTCTCTTCTTTCCCCATTCCACCTCATTGTACTCAGTGACTGATAGTATTGTGTACTATACTGCCTTCCATTCTCCATTTGGAAGTTGACATTGTGAGATAATACAATAACACAGTACACTTCGTTCTACATTGTGCCTTTTTACTAGCTTGTTCATTAAAGTGTTCTGATGTATTTTTATGTTTTAAGGTGTTTTGATAACTTTGTTGTCATGGTATAGTTTCTCTTTAGCTTAGGGGTACTTGTTAAAGGTGTCTGGGTGTTTTGGGTGCAAAGAGAAGTAGTTTCCTCCTTTGTAAAGGAGTAGAGGTGTGGCTCTATGGTAGGGTTTATTTAGCAGATATTGATTTGAAGGAGTGACATTAAAGGATGTTGCAAGGGTGATAGGGCTGTTTTTGATTTGCCTTAGTGATTTGGTGCTAGTTTTTTCATTTCTACGCTTTGGTGTAGGTAGTGACGGATCTATGAATTTTCATTAGTGGGGGTAAAAATATAGTTAAATGATTTTTTTTCAAAAAAAGTTGTAATTAATTTTTACCGTTGAAATAATTTCATGACAAAAAAGATCCAAAGATACCTAAATTTCTACAAATCACAAAGCAAAAAAGAAAAAATTAATAACGTATTCTCTATTTTACCATCTCTTATGAATTTCAACAATTATTTTAAAAAATTCATCATATGGGTGAAACGGTTATTTTTTTGTGGGGTCAAAATAAAACTATTATGTATATTACTAAGTAAAATAATTTTCCAAGTGGGGCAAGTGCCCCCAATTCCACTAAGGTAGATCCGTCCCTGGGTGTAGGGTATTTAAAGTGTTTTGGTGTATCCTACCCCACCTTTCTTCGTAAAGATAGATTTTTATTAACAAAATTCTCTATTAATAAAAAAAACTACTAAAAATACGTAACTAAATACAATTAAAAAAGCGAAAAAAGGAATATCATCTTGGAGTATCTTTCACTCGCAAAAAGAAATCTTGGAGTATCTTTATACTTCCCTTTGAATAAAATATTATTCTTATTAAAAAAAGTGCAAGATAACAATATGCTCTTAGTGGAGGAAGCATCATGAAGCTAGTATGTATACAGTGAAAGGGCATTGCACATTTGCACGTTTTAATTATTTTTGATAAACGATACTTTTTTTTTCAACTTTACAATTCCTTTATGTCTTTTAGCACGCCAACTGAACTACCTTCGTGAGACATACCACGGTGGAATCTATCTATCACTTCTTTTATTCAACTCCACCTATTATTATAGGACACGTGGATATCGACCTTCAATTTTAGTGGACAACATCATAACACACCGTTTCAGTTTGAAGAACTTAAAATGCCACATAAATCAAACATTTAACTGATATACATTATATTAATTAGTTGTGGTTTGTTGACTTGTTGTTAGTGCTTTTAAATGACTTGGGAAGTTAGATGGTTAGTGCATGGCACACTATCATTCATCGTTTACGTAAGTTGAATGAGTGAGTACTATCTCATCATGCATAACGAAATATACCATTTGTTATACCATTTGTTATGGATTTGCCCAATCCACAATAGTGAGACCCATAAGTAAAAGCAGATTCATTAACCAACAGCTAAGATCTAGGTCCTAGATTGGACAGCTCTGATTCATTAGAACAACACATTTTTACTCTATAAATAGGCATTCAATGCAATGCTCAAGGTACACACTCATTCCTACTTTTTACCTCTAATCAGTTCCCTAGCTGACTTGAGTGTCCTCGCAGGTACCACCTGCCCCGGATCGGAAGCGGAGCTCGGTTGATCAAGACCAGCCCCTACCAACTATCTCGGACCGGACTTGGTATCTAAGATCGGATACAGGTCTAGAGATACAGTACAGAACATTGATGACCACAGTGGGAGGATCTTGTACTCTTGTTCCTCTCCCATCTCCTTGATTGACAATGACTCCGACCTTACGCCGTAGTACTATCCTGAATGTCGCTGAAGGACCGGTCCTGCAGCAGGTGACTCCGGAAGGAGTGGCAGTCACCTTACCCTTTAGCCCGGCGCATGCTCGAAGCTCGGCTACGGCTATGGTTCATGGGAGCCCAGCTCGGAACCGACTTCCACCTCCCCCGCAGACCGTCCAGGTATCGACCGTCGATACTGTCCAACAGCTCGTCCTATTCCTAAATCGGCAAGCCGAGGCCGACCAGCAGGAAAGCCAAAGCAACACCCAGTTAGAAGCTCAGATTGCTGAGATTCGGGCTCGTAACATCCCGGATCGGGGTTCCCCTCTGCGCAACTCTTCAAGTGGAACGACTCATGGCCGCGGGCGCCACCGATCTCCGGCTTGGAGGAGATACCATCATCGCACTCCACCTCATTGTAGAGGAGGGCGAGGACTGGAGACTCCCCCAAGTCAGACCCCTGATGATTCCTATGGTCCTGAGGGTTCCCCTCGGCCTAGCTCGTTTCGGTTTTCCTCTTCTCCGATGCGGCGTACCAGAAGTTGGAAAAGGTCTCCGAGCCAGGAACGTCAGCGCCTTAGCTCGCGGAGATCCCCCGACAAGTATGGCTACTGACGGTCTCCACTCCTTGAGAGGTCGGCAAAGCGTAAAGGACCTTTCACAGCTAAAATCGATTACTTCCCGGTGCCAAGCACCTCGAGAAGCCGCTTGAGGGTTTGAAAATGCATGATGGGACTGGCGATCCAGATCGCCACCTCGACTACTTTGACACAGTTATGCAATACCGTAACGTTCCAGAGGAGATAAAGTGCTGAACCTTTCCCCTCACTCTAGAGAAGGTGGCTCTAGACTGGTTCAGGGCTCTTAAGCCAAATACGATCTCCTCTTGGGATCAGTTAGCCAAGCTCTTTTCTGCACACTTCGCCCACTCGAAGATGAAGCCTAAATCTCGGAACGTATTGCAGGCAATTTGGTAAGGAGAAAATGAGTTCCTTCGGGACTATACATAGAGAGATTCAATAGAGAAGCTGCTAAAGTCCGGAACCTCAACGACTCTTTCCGTCTTTACTTCATGGAGGCTGGTCTTCGTGAAGGAAGTCTATTTCAAATGGACATCGGGGTCAACCAAACTGAGTCGCTTGCCGAGTTCCTCCAGCGATCTCAGAAGTATATCGATCATGAAGAAGGGATTAATGCAAGAAGGTCACGTGTCACCTGGGTTTCGGAATGAGCCTACGGGAGTAATGTAATCCGACTTTGTAGATATTCAACCATCTAATATATATCCCGGCTACGATTTTCCTCACACTGAGTGCGTGATAAAAGTGAGTTCCGAGGTTGAAGGGAAGGATTTGTGATCGATCGAACGATCGCCTTAAAGTTCTACGCTAAATCTGGAACCCGAGACACCGAGCTCGACATAACAAGACCCGTATCTCGGGCGCTCCGAGGCTAGTGGTAGAGACCCTCGCCGGTATAAACCCGGCCTCGAAGATCTTTGATAAGACCAGTATCTCGGGCACTCCGAGGCTGGTGGTAGACACCCTCGCTGGTATAAACCCGGCCTCGAAGATCTTTGACAAGACCCGTATCTCGGGCTCTCCGAGGCTGGGGGAGGACACCCTCGCTGGTATAAACCAGGCCTCGAAGATCTATGACAAGACCTGTATCTTGGGCGCTCCGAGGCTGGTGGTAGACACCCTCACTGGTATAAACCTGGCCTCGAACATCTTTGACAAGACCCGTATCTCGGGCGCTCCGAGGTTGGGGGCAGACACCCTCGCTGGTATAAACCCGGTCTCAAAGATCTTTGACAAGACCCGTATCTCGGGCGCTCCGAGGCTGGTGGTAGACACCCTCGCTGGTATAAACCCGGTCTCGAAGATCTTTGACAAGACCCGTATCTCTGGCGCTCCGAGGCTGGTGGTAGACACCCTCGCTGGTATAAACCCGGCCTCGAAGATCTTTGACAAGACCCATATATAGGGCGCTCCCAGGCTGGGGGAAGACACCCTCGCTGGTATAAACCCAACCTCGAAGATCTTTGATAAGACCCGTCTCTCGGGCGCTCCGACGCTGGTGGTAGACACCCTCGTTGGTATAAACCTAACCTCGAAGATCTTTGACATGACCCGTATCTCGCGCGCTCCGAAGCTGGTGGTAGACACCCTCGCTGGTATAAACCCGGCCTCGAAGATCTTTGACAAGACCCGTATCTCGGACGCTCCGAGGCTGGTGGCGGACACCCTCACTGGTATAAGCCCGGCCTCAAAGAATTCTGTCCTAAAGGCGACATTAAACTGACACCTCGAGTCACTCGGTGGTCACATCATTTCCTGACCCTTCGAGGCTTCCGAGGCTGGGGGCAGACACCTTCGTAGCTATAAGTCCGGCCTTGTAGAAGGTCGCAGTCTAAAAGACTGAATCCCAGATGTTCAGAGGAATCTCGAGTCACACAACGGTCATCTCTGTCTCGTGAGCACTAGCCCGGTTTCGTGGAGCTATGACAAGGCTTACAAGTCAAGATCGCCTCACAGGCGACCCGACTTGGGGGCAACTGTTACGGATTGGCCCAATCCACAATAGTGAGGCCCATAAGCAAAAGCAGAGATCCATTAACCAGCGGCTAAGATCTAGGCCCTAGATCGGACGGCTCTGATTCATTAGGATAACACACTTTTACTCTATAAATAGACATTCAATGCAATGCTCAAGGTACACACTCTTTCCTACTCTTTACCTCTAATCAGTTCCTTAGCTGACTTGAGCGTCGGAGTGTCCTCGCAGGTACTACCTGCCCCGGATCGAAAGCGGAGCTCGGTTGATCAAGACCAACCCCTACCAACTATCTCGGACCGGACTTGGTATCTAAGATCGGATACAGGTCCAGAGATACGGTACAGAACACCATTATAAGACAAAGAAAGGAGAGAAAGAATCCAAACCGTCTAAACCTCCTGTGAGGAGAGCCACACACAGGTCTAGAATTAAATTATTCTGAAGGGACCATAACTATACAAGCATATATATATATATATATATATATATATATATATATATATATATATATATATATATATATATATATATATATATATATATATATATACGAGTAGTGTTATTTAGCCAAAATATCTTGGTTAATGGCCTAAAAAACTTGGTTAATTGGTGTTGTAAGGTCGCTATTAGACTATTTTTGTCTAGAAATTTTTGGCCAAATATCATTCATATATATATATATATATATATATATATATAAATTTAAAGGACAATCAAATGACAATTATCAGTATAAAATTTATATTTTGTCCAAATAAAATAAGTGCGTGAAAAGAGGATAAAGCACAATTAATATGCTTATTTATTTATTTTTGATAGAAGCATAATATGCTTATAGTAAATATAGCATATGATTTAATTATAAAAGTATATAGTAAAATATCGATCGTACAATTAAAAGAATCAATTTGTTTGACTCAAAATTAAAAGAATCAATTGACATCTATTTAATTTCAATTATCTTAATAGTTTATTTTCCACTATATTCTGTATTATGAAGAGAATCCTAATTTTACCACCAATGATTATATTTATTTTTAATTTATCCTGTCTTGTATATCTTTAACATGCAAATTCACTTTCTTATAAATTAAAAAATCCACTTTCCTCCTTCTGCGCATTATGCACCTTCACGATTTGTCTTTCGGTAATGTATATACTCACTGTTTTTTGACTATCGCTATATCCTTTACTGTTTAATAGATATAGGAGAGACAATCTTATATGTAAACATGTTTCACAAGAATGCTGAAAAGTCATGTTTTAGTATGTTTTTAGTACTTATTTTAAGTAGTTTATTTGATGTTTTGATTCTAGTTTAGAGCTATTTTACTATAAATTGTTGGTTTCTATTCTCAGGTTATTATTGGAGCAATTGAGGAATTTTAGTGCTTAAAGAGCAAAGGATCAAAAGGCAAAAGGATAGGGAGAAGAATAAGAAATAGAAGGTGCAAAAATCAGGTTTTGGAGGGAAGCTGAAAAAACCCTGAGCGCGACCAGTGCGCCTGGGAGGCACGATCCGTGCGCCCTGGCACGACCAGTGCGCCTGGGAGGCACGATCCGTGCGTCTGGTTCGCAAAATGGAAGGAAGATGAAAAAACCCTGAGCGCGACCAGTGCGCCTGGGAGGCACGATCCGTGCGCCCTGGCACGACCAGTGCGCCTGGGAGGCACGATCCGTGCGCCTGGTTCGCAAAATGGAAGGAAGCTGAAGAAACACTGAGCACGACCAGTGCGCCTGGGAGGCACGATCCGTGCACCCTGGCACGACCAGTGCGCCTGGGAGGCGCGATCCGTGCGTCCCTTCTGATGGCCAAAAATGTTACAACTCTTCCCATTCTGTCGTTATGGATTGTAATTGATATTTAGTGTTTTGTCTCTGATCTTGACCAATAAAAAGGACCCCCAATGTAGCTTCACATTCATCTTGGATCTTTGGAATTTTGACTCCAAGTTTATGTTAAAGTTCTTGCAAGTTTTCTATTAAGGTTATTGTTATTCTGCCCTTTTTACAATTCAGTCTTTTACACGCTTTATTTTATTTCTCGCTATTTACATTATGTCCTTCTCTTCTACTACCTTGTCTACAATGAGCAATTGTGAGTAGACTTCTCTTAGTCTTGAGATTATGGGAAACAATCCAATGATGGTCCCTAAAAATCCCAAAGCTAGGCCCTATCTTATGATTGCTTTGACTTTTAATCTAATTCCATTGTACAAATTTGTATAACCCAAATGTCAAGCAAAGTACCGAAAGGTGAAGCTTGACATTAGAACAAATGGAATTAGACAAAGTAACCAAAGCATGAGAATAGCCGAGGTGACTTTGGGACAATAAGGTTGTGCTTAATGGGTTTCGGCGATGATCAACCGTGAGAATAGGCTTGATCATCGTTTCGAGACACGTTCTTGTTGTCCGAAAGGAAACTTGAATTAAACCGCAAGAATACCTTGTCCTTAAAACAAACTAAATTATAAGATAGAGAATAGCTAAAGGGTTTTTCTATCACCATCATTGTGATCTAACCATGATCCCAAGACGCCTTTTTTTATCCTAAAGTTAAAACCAAACATTTTCTACTTAATCATTCCTTTTCAGCTAATCACCACTGAAACTAGATTGGTAATTACATATAACTCCCTGTGGATCGATATTATTATTACGCGATATAACCGTACACTTGCGGCTTATCAAGTTTTTGGCGCCGTTGCCGGGGAGTTAGTGATATTGATCAAAATTTTGGTACCGGTTAGACTGAAAATTTTTCCTTTTATTTTATTTTCTTATTCTCTTCTTCTTTGAATGCGAAGAGTCCGAAGTCTCGGAGAAATTGTTCAACCAATTCCTGAGATTGAGAGATTTCTACATACAAGAAGAAGAGAATTGCGCAATAACCAACAAATGGCAGCTAATCAAAATCGTACTCTCAAAGAGTATGCTACGCCTTCTACGGCAGAGCCCCATGGTGTTATTGTGCATCCCAATGTTGATGCAAACAATTTTGAGCTTAAACCGTCTTTACTATCTATGGTCCAGCAGGACCAATTTTCTGGATCAGCCACTGATGATCCAAACCTTCATTTTTATCAATATTTCTTGAATACTGTGGCACTTTGAAATTAAATGGAGTGACTCCTGAAGCCATAAGGCTGAAACTTTTCCCTTTCTCTTTAAGGGATAAAGCCAGAGCTTGGTTTCACTCACTACCCAATGAATCTGTCACAACATGGGATCAACTGAGGCAAGCATTCCTTGCCCGATTCTTTCCCCCAAGTAAAACTGCTCAACTGAGGAATCAGATTACAAGATTCACTCAGAATGATGGGGAATCTCTTTATGATGCATGGGAGCGTTTCAAGGAAATGCTAAGGCTTTGCCCCCATCATGGACTAGAGAGATGGTTGATCATCCATACATTTTATAATGGTCTGTTGTACACCACAAAAATGACTGTTGATGCAGCTGCAGGTGGTGCCCTTAAGAACAAGAATATTGAGGAAGCTTACGCCTTGATTGAAGACATGGCGCAGAATCACTACCAGTGGACAAGCGAGAGGGCCGTCACGGCTCCATCTGCACAAAAGAAAGAACCGGGTAAGTACGAAGTTTCTGCCCTTGATCATATAGCTTCTAGAGTAGATGTGTTGTTTGTTAAGTTTAATAAAATGAGCGTGAATGCTGTCTCTCCTACTACATCTTCTTCTTCTTTTGAAACCCTAGGGGCATCTACTGCTGGTTCTGAGCAAGCTAATTTCGCTCAAAAGGGGGATCCATTTTCAAACACTTATAACCCCGGATGGAGGAATCATCCAAATTTTTCATATAAAAATCCGCCATCAACTCAACCAGCAGTTGGAACACCCCCCCGGTTTTCAAAATCAAAGGCCACCTCAAAAATCCAACTTGGAAACCTTATTGGAAAATTTTGTGTTAACTCAAACTAAGCAAAATGAAGAGTTCAAAAACCAAAACTCATTTTTGAATGATACTCTTATCAAGTTAACAATAAAAGTGGACTCTATCTCTACTCATAACAAAATGTTGGAAAACCAAATTTCTCAAGTGGCTCAACAAGTCGCTTCATCCTCTAGATCCTCCGGAATCTTTCCTAGACAGCCAGAGCCAAATCCCAAAGCCCAAATTAATGCTGTCATTTTAAGGAGTGGTAGACAATTAGAAGAGCCTAAGGGAACTAATGAGGATAGTGTGAGTGAGAATGAGAAAGAAAAAGAGATTCAAAATGAGAGTGAGAATGAGAAAGAAAAAGAGATTCAAAATGAGAGTGAGAATGAGAAAGAAAAAGAGATTCAAAATGAGAGTGAGGTAACTGAGGTTGAAAAAGAGAAAGAACCACCTTATGTTCCACCTTAGCCAAGTCTAAGCTAGAAGTACAGTTCAAAAAGTTTGTTGATTTACTGAAAAAACTTCACATTAACATTCCATTCACAGATGCCCTGTCTCAGATGCCATCATATGCAAAGTTTTTAAAAGAAATTTTATCCAAGAAAAGAAAAATTGATGACAATGAGACAGTAGCCCTGACTGAGGAATGTAGTGCTATAATTCTAAACAAACTTCCACCAAAGCTTAAGGACCCAGACAGCTTTTCTATACCATGTGTGATAGGGAGAGAGCCCATAAACAAAGCCATGTGTGATCTAGGAGCCAGTGTGAGTTTAATGCCATTATCCCTTTTCAAAAGACTGGGCCTAAGAGAGTTAAAACCCACCAAAATGCCCTTACAATTGGCTGACCGCTCCATTAAACATCCGGTTGGAATTCTTGAGGATATTCCTATTAAAATAGGAGAAATTTTTATACCAGCTGATTTTGTTGTGATGGAGATAGAGGAGGATTCTCAAGTTCCAATTCTGTTGGGGAGACCCTTCCTTGCCACTGCAGGAGCGCTAATTGATGTCAAGCATGGTAAGTTGGCCTTCAATGTTGGTGATGAAAAGGTAGAATTTAATTTATTTAAATCTATGAACCAACCTTCCTTTGAGGTCTCTTGTTGCAGGATTGATTTGTTAGAGGCAAGTGATGTTGAGGGTATGGCACCCAAGTATGAGAAAGAGATTCTTAAATCAAAATCTGACAATTTGAACAAATCCCCACAAAAGATCAAGAGTAAAGTGAAAAAACGGGCTCGTCGAAAAGGTGTCTTCACAAAACCCACATGGGTAGATGATGTTAAAGGAAGAATGTCACATATAGGGGGAAAAATGAAGAAGTCAAAACCCCTCAAAGTCTGGAAAGTTAAAGGGACAGACATCCCTAAGTTGGATCCAGGATAATCACCATTACCGTCAAGCTAGTGACATTAAAGAAGCGCTGCGTGGGAGGCAACCCACTGGTTTACCTTTGTCTTGGAATAAGAAGAAAGCTACAAAGTACCAATCAATGTGAGCTTTCTTACCCCCTCTCATCTATTTTACTCTGTTTTACATTGAGGACAATGTCTAGTCCAAGCATGGGGGGGGGGGGTATCTTGCTCTGTTTTACTGTTTTCTTGTTTTTAATTTCTAGTTTATTTCAATAAATAAAGTTCATCTCCCCTTGCTGAAAGTCCTTGTGAGTTTTTGAAGCATGTTATATCTGATCAGGGCCTCTTTTGGATTAAATTTTTGAAACTCATAATATTCATCTGCTCTTTGGGTTTCACGCACACACTTGAGATTTGTTTCTGGCTATTGGTATCTTTAGGGGGTTTAGAAAAGAAACTTAGTTCCCTTGGTGACATTCACCGGATGCGTGGTTACTGGAGAAAAACGTCCGAGTTGGGGTATCAAGCAAAAAGAAAGAAAAGAAAAATCAAGCAAAATGGGCTGACCACTTTAGTCCAAAAAGAAAAAAAAAATTGTCATTTAAAAAGTGGTTGGCCCAAATCAAATAAAAATCAAAGAAAAAGAAAAAGAAAGATTGCTTGAATGCCCAACGTATAAGGACTCTCATTTGAGACCCGGTCTAGTAAATGGAAGACCCAAGCTTAAGAATGCTGGGGAACTAGTTCTATGCCGACATTGACATTCCTCCTACTGTGCTAGTACCTAAAATTTATCTCATAAATCACAAAAGCCCAGAGTAGTATGTCTCAAGTCAAAAAGTTACAAAAGTTTACCCCAGTCCGCTTGAAGTTTTGTAAGGATTCAGAGTTTTTTTTCCAAAAGTTGGCCCAATAAGTTCTATGGTTTTGCTTGAGGACAAGCAAAGATTCAAGCATGGGGGAGTTTGATAAGTCATGTTTTAGTATGTTTTTAGTACTTATTTTAAGTAGTTTATTTGATGTTTTGATTCTAGTTTAGAGCTATTTTACTACAAATTGTTGGTTTCTATTCTCAGGTTATTATTGGAGCAATTGAAGAATTTTAGTGCTTAAAGAGCAAAGGATCAAAAGGCAAAAGGATGGGGAGAAGAATAAGAAATAGAAGGTGCAAAAATCAGGTTTTGGAGGGAAGCTGAAAAAATGGAAGGAAGCTGAAAAAACCCTGAGCACGACCAGTGCGCCTGGGAGGCACGATCCGTGCGCCTGGTTCGCAAAATGGAAGGAAGCTGAAGAAACACTGAGCACGACCAGTGCGCCTGGGAGGCACGATCCGTGCGCCCTGGCACGACCAGTGCGCCTGGGAGGCGCGATCCGTGCGTCCCTTCTGATGGCCAAAAATGTTACAACTCTTCCCATTCTGTCTTTATGGATTGTAATTGATATTTAGTGCTTTGTCTCTGATCTTGGCCTATAAAAAGGACCCCAATGTAGCTTCACATTCATCTTGGATCTTTGGAATATTGACTCCAAGTTTATGTTAAAGTTCTTGCAAGTTTTCTATTAAGGTTATTGTTATTCTGCCCTTTTTACAATTCAGTCTTTTACACGCTTTATTTTATTTCTCGCTACTTACATTATGTCATTCTCTTCTACTCCCTTGTCTACAATGAGCAATTGTGAGTAGACTTCTCTTAGTCTTGGGATTATGGGAAACAATCCATTGATGGTCCCTAAATAATCCCAAAGTTAGGCCCTATCTTATGATTGCTTTGACTTTTAATCTAATTCCATTGTACAAATTTGTATAACCCAAATGTCAAGCAAAGTACCGAAAGGTGAAGCTTGACATTAGAACAAATGGAATTAGACAAAGTAACCAAAGCATGAGAATAGCCGAGGTGACTTTGGGACAATAAGGTTGTGCTTAATGGGTTTCGGCGATGATCAACCATGAGAATAGGCTTGATCATCGTTTCGAGACATGTTCTTGTTGTCCGAAAGGAAACTTGAATTAAACCGCAAGAATACATTGTCCTTAAAACTAACTAAATTATAAGATAGAGAATAGCTAAAGAGTTTTTCTATTACCATCATTGTGATCTAACCATGATCCCAAGACGCCTTTTTTTATCCTAAAGTTAAAACCAAACATTTTCTACTTAATCATTCCTTTTCAGCTAATCACCACTGAAACTAGATTGGTAATTACATATAACTCCCTGTGGATCGATATTATTATTACGCGATATAACCGTACACTTGCGGCTTATCAAATACAAATGATTTGTAGTTTTTGTAGTGATTCTTCAAACTGCCTATGGTAAGGGGGAGGCAATGTTATGGGAACATGTTTCACAAGAATAAAAAGGGTTTTTAGAACAAAAAATATGTATTAATTGAAGAGTATTTGAAAACTATAACATTTAAAGTAATAAAATTAGTAAAGAATTGGTTATATTTCAAAACATCAAACTTCAAATGTTTTTACATATATTCAACTCCTTAGGATGTAACATTGCCAATGATTTCTGGTATATGGTGTTGGCTTGGCTTGGTGTTCATGAAGCATTACACGGTCTGTCTAATTCGTGTAATCTGTGAATGTTGGAATTATTCTTGTTGTTATTGTGAGCACCTATTTCACAAGAATAAAAAAAGGTTTTTAAAACTAAAATTTAAATTTATTAAAGAATATTCTAAAAATGATATCATTAAATATGATAAAATTAGCAAAAGTTTGCTTATATTTCATTCCATAAAACTTATTTGCCTTTTCATATTAGATGTGACTCTTACCTGCTCACAACATTGAAATGAAGTGCCCACATCTACATATGTACCACTTCCATCATGGAGGTTCCATGCATCCTAAAGCATTATAAATTGCCTTCCCACCACTTGATGCATCTCAAACCCAAGAAGCACAACAATGAAGAACCTTTCTTACTTTGGTAGAGAGCTAGAGCACCTTTTTAATCTTCATGTTTTTTCCTTTCAATTCAACCCTTTTCTCATTCAACTGTGTTATTTCATAATGCTTTCTCTTTTTGGTTACCTAGGTCTCAAACTCTCAAATCCAAGAACCCCTTTTAAACCAAAAAACGTTGATCTCTTTTACACTTCTGTTTCTGCTTCAACTGTTTCTAGCATGACATCCATAGAAATGGAAGCTTTCTCCAATTTTCAACTCATTCTCATTACCTTTCTTATGTTTGTAGGTGGTGAAGTTTTCACTTCATTACTTGGACTCTTATTTTCTAGGCTCAATTTCACCCCAAATAATAAGTGTCATAACACTAGTACCACTCAAATTGAGCTTGATTTAGTTTCTATAGAAAACCATAAACATAAAGATAATCATAGTATTATTGATGTTCCAAATAATAATGATAGAGATTACAAACTTAAGTATAACTCTCTTAGGTGTCTAAGTCATGTAGTTTTGGGTTACCTTATGGTGGTTCATTTTATTGGTATTAGTATGGTTTCATTGTACATAACCTATATACCAAGTGCAAGACATGTGCTTAGAAACAAAAACATAAACATAGAAACATTTTCATTATTTACAATAGTTTCAACTTTTGCAAGTTGTGGTTATGTACCCACCAATGAGAACATGATAGTTTTCAAGAAAAATTCAGGTCTCTTACTTCTACTTTTACCACATTTATTACTAGGGAATACACTCTACCCATCATGTTTAAGGGTTGTAATTAATGTTTTAAAAAAATTAACAAGAAAAGAAGAATTTTCTTTTTTGTTGAAGAATTTTAAGGAGATGGGTTATGATCATTTGATGTCTGGTCTTCATTGTTGGTTTTTGATGGTTACTGTTTTTGTATTCAATGTGATACAATTTGTGTTGTTTTGTTCCTTGGAATGGAATTCTAAGAATTTGGAGGGTTTAAGTCATTATCAGAAAATAGTTGCTTCTTTGTTTCAAGTTACAAATGCAAGACATGCTGGTGAATCTGTTTTTGATCTCTCTACCATCTCTTCAGCTATATTGGTGCTCTTTGTTGTCATGATGTAAGTTTCTCTCTTTGTCATTTTTTCATTTCATTTTATTTTAATTACTTATATATAGATGGTGCTTGTATGAGACAAAATTTAATGTTTTTTTTTCTTTTCAATTCAATGTAGCACTATTAATTGTTTACTATTTTAGATGTAATTGATGATATTGGTTGATCCTATATATATGTTTGATTTCATAGTAGATTGATAGAGACTTTGAGTAATAATTTGGTTATTTCCTCTTAACGGTTAGTTTTGAAGTTAGGCTTCTCCCAGTATTTGGGTATTTATCATAGGCATCAATTAAAAATTTGTTTGATTACAATTATAGGTGCATGTCAGTTTCCACATATACTTCTTTCTGTCTTTAATTTCAGGTTACTCAGTTTTTTATAAAATATTTTTTAAATAGTGAGCAACTGTTAGGTGAAAATGAGAATATTTTATTATAATAGTTGAATTAATATTAACAATTTTCTTTTTTTAAGCTATCAAAAGTACACTATTTGTTATTGAGTACTATAATGATAGTCAAATTCATTAATTACAACAAGCACTAAGGGACACTGAAGGAGTGCAAGTAGGAGAGGTCTCAGATTCAAACTCGAGAAACTAATATTCTACTCTCTTCTGCTATAATTGCCTATAAAAATAAAAACCAAGAACAACTTTGATCATCAATAGTTAAGACTATTCGTTAATTATAAATTTCACGCGATTTTAAAATTAATAGCATAATATAAAATTTTAATTTTTAAATAACGGTAATTCAGTATTATCTTTTTTTATAATAATATTATTATACTTCTACTTGTATGAACTTCAGTTTGGCACGTTAACCTTCTTTTGGCAGATTAACCAACACAATAATGCTTCAATTTGTCTTTTTTGTTCTTGACTAGATTGGAATTTTTAGGTGTTTCAAACTTCTAAACTTTTTTCCATAGTTTTAAAAACCGGCTCGACCCGGCCGGTCGGACCGGTCGAACCGGGAACCGGGGGTAACCGAGCCGGTCAACCGTATGGATCGGATATGCAGCAAACCGGTGAAAACCGGTGTGCCTCGGCCGGGTTTTGCAAACACCGGTGAACCGGCGACCCGATTTGACCTGGACCGGGTTGTGAATTTAAATAATTTTTTTTTATTAAAACAACGTCGTTTAATCCGATTCTTTTGCTCTTTTTCATCTTTTTCCTTTTCATTATTGCATTAGCAAAAACAAGCACCATATTTGTTAAGTACATATTAATTTGTGCGTTCTAAAATAAATTAATATTATGTATGAATAAATTTAAAAATATTAATAAATTAAGATATTAATTTTTATATTTTAGTAGATATAAAATAAACATAGTTATTAATTTTACAGGGACAAAATTTATATTATATACTATATAGGTCTTGAAAATTCGTGAAATAGAGACTGGGTCCGAGTCATGCGGTCCCAGTTTTGGTCATGCGGTTCAACTGTCGACCCCTCGGTCCGACCCTTGACCTAGTGACCCGATACCTCCACCGAGTCGGTCGCCGGTCCGAGTTTTAAAACACTGTTTTTTTCTAGTTGTGTGGGTGTGGCGTGTGCTTGTCTAATTCCTTTGTAGATAGGTGTACGTATCTCATAGTACCCTCCATTGGGATTATGATTATGGCCAGTTTTTTTATCAGTTTAAATGAAATGATAAATAAACACTATGAATACAGACTATCACATACTCATACTCGAATTCAAAACCAAGAGTCGACATCCCCATATTGCTGAAATTCTCAATGCAATCAGCGGTATAGACATATATCCATTATTAGTGTTTGTATTTGATTTTCGTGGGTATTATTTTCATACACGGCCTTTGAATAAAATTTTCTAAATGAAAAAAAAAATTGCTTCTTTGACTCGATCAATTACTGTAATTCGATTTTTGTGCGCAGCTGGATGGTCTAGATTTAACATTTGAATTTCATATTAAACAAAAACTAAAAACTGCACTTAAAATCCAGATTGTTCAATCTTGATGGGACGACTCCAATTTTCCGAGTGCCTGACATGCACGGTCAAGCCGACCGCACCAGTTCCAAATTCTAACATAGTTATACTCAGAGTGTAATGAAAGAAAAATTGCTTGGCATAAATTCTGTCTTCCCACTTGCATGGAAAATGGAAGACAGTATAATATTAGTTTTGAAAGGAAAATTACTTAGCATAAATTCCTTATTCTTCCCACTTACCCCAATAACAGGATTTAAATTGCCTGTATGAGAGGTATATATCTATATAATAATTTGGTATTCAAGAATCAAATCAATTATCAGGATATATGAATATTAATTGCACCTCTTAAAAATACAGGCAACACAATAATTATGTGGAGAATTTTTTATTCTTATGTGGGTATCACTAAAATTTGAATTTTCTTTTCCTTATCAGATATCTCCCACCATACACTACATATTTACCTATAAGGGACCACAAAAATGATGTGAAGAGAGAAGAGAAAAGCTTAGTGGAATGTCTTATATTCTCTCAGCTATCTTACTTGGTTATTTTTATTATTTTTATTTGCATCACTGAGAGAGAAAGCTTAAAAGAAGATCCTCTCAACTTTAATGTGTTCAACATCACCTTAGAAGTCATCAGGCAAGTAACTCTCCTTCCTCTCTTTCACTTCCTCTCTTTCACTTGATTTAACACTGTCACAGAATATATTTTATTCATTAATTAAATTTTATTCTTTTGTTCTTATATTTTTTTTATATTATACTGGCGAAAAGATGAGCACGACCGTTGTGGTCGTCTTTTTGCATTTTTTATCACGTATCGCTGTGTATATTTTAATACGTCTGATTGTGTATCTAATGAAAACTATTTGTTATATATATGTGTTTATCTATAACTTAGTTTTAGTTACTTTAAAAGTTAAGTTAAAAATCTCCTTAATAGTAGTACTCATCGGAGTGCAACTTTATTCTTTTTTTTCTCACATTCACATTTGAGTTATTAAATTTAAATTTAAATTTCAGTTATTAAAAATACGGATAAAAATAGAAAAAAAAAATATTTAAGACCAAAAAAATTAGAATTGTTTTCTTTGCAAAAGTGTCGACTCATGCACAAACAAAAAATACTAGCAACACTCTCTTTTGCAAACTCTCGTCAATACTTTCTATGATTGAGTGAAATATATGTATATAGGTCCCACCACTTTAGAAATACGTCCCACTAAATAGTATGACCCACATGAATTTTAACTAATCATAAAAATATCATTAAGAAGAAAGTGACGAAGAGAGTTTGGGTAACACTCCTATAAACTCATCATTATCTATATTTCGTTTACTAAACGATTTTTATTTTTTTGCAAAGCCACTATAATTATAGTACTTTCGCCCATCTAGTTAGGATATATTATGGATCAATATATTCTAAAAAGAGACATTTTATGGCACAATGGTCTAATTTATGTCTATTATTAGTTAAGATGGTGACATAGGATAAACAACTAAGCATAGAGTAATTCATGAGGGGATTTATTTTGGGGGACAAGAGTGGATTGATAAGATTGGCAGAAGAAGATAAGGCATAGGGCACAAGAGTGGATTGATAAAATGGGCAGAAGAAGATAAGGCATAGGGTCGTCCCATGAAAGTAGCTCAGTTGTTGAGCTAAAGGACATGAAAGAGTTGTAAGAAGGAGGTTCAGGGTTCAAATCCTGGAAACTAACTTTTCCCCACCCCACTAACATTTGCTTATAAAAAAAAATGCATAGGGCCAACAACACTTAGGTAAATGAAATTGAAAAAACAAAGCTCTAGTGACATTTAACAAATGCCTATGTTTTCTCTCTACTATAATAGGTTTAGTGGATGATACCAAAGAAAGCATAAAGGCATGTAATTTGAAATTCATTACCATTTTCAGTCTTTGTCCGTTTAATAGTGCATAAAATTGATTTTTGATGTGAGAAATAACTGCATATATTTTTTTATATAGACAAATGTTAGTGGAAGTGGTGGAATGTTTAGTTTTTAGGGTTTGAACTCTGGACCTCTTTCTTACAACTCCTTAATGTCGTTTAGTTCGCCAACTACAACATTTAATTAACTGCATATATATATAATTGTTATAACTAGACAACAGAAATATATAATAGAAAATAACAGAAACATCAATAGCCTTTGAGAACAATAACACATAATATTAATACACATTTATTGCTAAGATATGACTTAAATGCTAGCTATTAATTAATAACATTGTGATAAATGTGGACAGTGCTTATGGGAACGTAGGATTCTCAACAGGATATAGCTGTGCAAAGAAATTGAAATCTGATGATATGTGCAAAGATTCATGGGTTGGATTCTCAGGTAGGTGGAGTACAAAAGGAAAGTTCATACTTATCTTGGTCATGTTCTTTGGAAGGCTCAAGAAATTTAACATGAAAGGGGGCAAAGCCTGGCACTTATCCTAGCATATCTAGCACTTATTACATGAAATTTGCTCTCTCACTCTCTCTCTCTCTCTCTCTCTCTCTCTCTCTCTCTCTATATATATATATATATATATATATATATATATATATATATATATTAAGTTTATTCTGCATGTGTTGTATACTTGTTTAATAAATAAAGCAGTTTTGGAACATAAAGCTTTGGAAAATAGTCACTGAATATTGGAGCAATATATGTATTAGGGTTCTATTTTGTTCACATTACGTGTTAAAGAATTGAGGCAATGCTAGGCAGTTTATGTCACCAATTGTGTAACACCCCGATATTTCTAGCTTGTAGAAATACCAAAGTGCACCACTTGGCATACATCAGAGTAACTTCCTATTATTGAATATTGAACACATATAAAAACTTTCGATAAATAATTATCAAATGGTTCCATGAACCTCATTAAACTTAACCAAGTACTTAAGTCTCATGACTTAAAACTTATACAATCCTGGTGTTCAATACTCAAAACATAAGTAGCGGAAATGATTTACAACTGTTACTAATAATAGTTATACAATCGATATTACAAAGACAACAAAGGGGGACAAAGGCCTAAATATAAAGTTGAATCTTCAATGACTTCACAAGTCACACCTGCTAACCGTGCTTCTTCGCCTTTGCTTTTCCCTGTTTCTCTGTAAAAACCACAATAATAAAGGGTGAGATAAACATTATCTCAGTGAGTCCTATCGAGACCCCTTACTAACTCTAGCGGTTTATTATGCATTGTACTTTGAACATCATGGCCCTAATAAGCAACCATGTGGACATATCTTTCTTTATTCAGTCTTGTAGCCCTAATAAGCGACTACATTTCATGTCTTATCTTTCCTTTAACTTAGCACAACACCTCGAGCCTACCTTATCTGGTTATTTCTTTGGATTTTGGTGAACCCAATCCACTAACCACTAATTAGCGGGCAAACCTCATGGGGCCTAGGTTTTTGGGCTCATGACTTCCCCTCCCCTAGTATGCTAATCCTTAGGGTCGTCACCCTTGTTATACATATATTATTATGTATGCCATTCTACCTTTCTTTTTAGAGAAAGTAATTCTTCCTTTCCTTTCGGGAAAGTAACTTGACTTGTCTTTACATGGATTGAGAGTTTATATAACTTGTATAGACTTACAATCATTTGCCTTAGCATGACTTATCGGGACTTATGGTCCTTTATCTTATCTTGACGTATGTACGCTCGCGTTTACTAATGTACGGTTTTTCCTCAATTTGATAACTCATGAATTTCATCTCAAACATACTCAATTGCATGATATTCAAGTATTAGAGTCATTAGGCAACCTTGGGAAATGATTAGAAGGAACTTGGAATCATTTGGAATGGACTAAAGTGTATTTTGAAATAGGGTATAACAGAAGCTCATGCACGGTCCGTGCCCTGGAGGCGCACGACCCGTGCGTGTTTTCAAAAATTTTGAAACACAAATGCGTAGGGTACGCACGGTCCGTGCCCTAAGGCGCACGGTCCGTGCCATGTTTTTAAAACCTTTCAGGTCACCTGCGAACAAGACACACGATCCGTGCCGCTGGGGGTGCATGATCCGTGCGTGTTCATCAGTAACCCAGAAATTGTTGTTTTCATATATTTTTCCATTTCGTTTCGATTCCAAATTTCATTCCGATCGATATCCTAATACAAAAAATAGTATTCCAGTCCAGACAACAATCAATACATCAACCAATTCAAACAATTACAATGCCAATCAATCAATCGTATAAATTATCGTTAAAAAGTGATTTCGTTAAAAGCGGTTTTTGACTCGATTCGCTTTTGAAACAAAACGCGAGATATGCAAACTCAGAAATGACAAACTTCCCTAAGCGAGTATAGAACTCACCGATTGCGATGAAAATCGCACAAACAACGAATCCACGGATTGCAACGACGATGTAACCTTACGAACGATCCCCGTACACGAACTTTCCTCTCAAATTCGAACTTAGAGCTGCTTCCCTACCCAAAACAGAATCTGACCTTCACTCTATTGCTCCCAAAATTACAATGTGGTTGGTTAAGGTGGGTTAGTTACTGAGTATCAAGCTTCAGCCACCACATGCAAGACTTGAGAACACCATTTCTAACACTTTGAGCTTGGAGGTTCATCAATGGTGTTTTGAGAAGGAGAACAAAGTAGGTTACGAAATGGATATCATTCGGAAGAGAATGAGGGGCTGAGTTTAATGGTGTAAGAATCTAGAACATGCACTAAGGTTCAGTCTCCCTCCCCTTCTTCTCCTCTCTCGCGACCTCCTCCTCACTCTTAAGCTATCTTTCTACTGTTTTTCTGTTTTCAGCCAAATGAAGTGTTTTGTGCCTTTTTGGTGCTGTCCCTATGTGAGTATGAGGGATATTTGGCCAGCTGGATGTTAAGTGACCTGGGGGAAAATAAATGAGGTGGAAATACCAGTTTTTCCCTCACTACCAATCACTCACTTAAACCCATTTAAGCAATTATTTAACCAAATGATTTCTCATCATAAGCACAATTAATCAATTAACACATAATTCTTTCATTTAATCCATGATCATTATCTCATAAATTAATAATTTATGCTAATTATACTCAGTTTAGCTAATTTACTTAATTATGACCTCTTGCTAATTTCAATAAATGAAGTTAGCTATGTCGGGGATGTTACAAATTGTCACGATAGTCTAACTGTGACAGGATGTATAAATTTGAGTGTTTTTTTTTTCTGGTCCATTTCCGTTATTTTAGTGCTTAATAGGACTCGATTCCTGCTACTATGGTTGATCTTATTAACACCTCGATATTGTGGGTGGTTAGCTCTCTCTTCGATTGATAGTAGTGGAGGCATTCTTTCGATTTATGATAGTGAAAAGGTGTGGTTGATTACATTTGACGGGTATGGGTGTTGACTCTCAATCATATGATGTAAGTTAGGCATTTTTAGGACCAATTGTGCAGGGTTTTCATTGTATCACAGTCATTATCTGGGATTTAGTTCAGTTTTAGATAATTGTAATAGGAAGTTCAATTGTAAGTAATTACTTCACTTTTGGAGCTAAATGGGACTTGAAGACCTCTTAATTGGTTGTGGCATCTTTCGGCGAACCAGACACTTGCCCGGAAATGCAGCGATCTGGAGGAATTTTGCGAGTCAGAACTTTCTGTTGTTTTTCGCGTCGCGACCAGGAGGGTTCGCGACGCGATCTGGAGGAATTTTGCAAGTCAGAAATTTCTGTTGTTTTTCGCGTCGCGACCAGGAGGGTTCGCGACGCGACCTGAAGCAGTTTTGCGAGGCCTGAAGCTTCTGTCTTTTGTCGCGACGCGACGGACACGGGCCGCGTCGCGATGGTGCGTGAAAATTAGGGTTTTTAAAGCAGTTTCAGCAATTTTTGAAGGGACTTCGTTTTGGGATTTGGAGCCACACTTTGGAGCAGCAGCTGGGGGCGTTTTTGGGAGCTTAATCACTTGGGAACAAGGTTTTGAAGACTTCTCATGGATTCCTCTATGTGTAACTTCTCCTTATTTCTATCTTCTCTTTCCTTGATGTTGTCCATGTAGTTTGTTTTGATTAGGGAGAGATGACTCTCCCCAAACCTATCTATTGATTACTTTGTTATGGTTGATTCAGTTGTTTGGTTAATTTATCATAAGTCTATGCCTCTTTGTGTAATGCTTTACTTCTACATATGCTAGTTGTAATGAATTAGGGTTTGTGATCACATAGGGATATGGGTTACATTCTTGATATGGGGTAGTAGATCACATACTTGTGATCACCATAGGAATATGGGATTGGATATGTGAATTCTCTATTTCTTGCGTTTATTGCTTTACCTGTTGGCATGAATCACCTAAGGGATTAGGATTTCTCAATTAGGTAAAAGGGGTTTTGAGGCAAGGGATTGTCCTTAACCTAATATTGTGAATTGAATCTGGTAATTTAAACAAACAATTTGAGATTAGCTGAAGGATCATAGGATAGGTGAGGGGAGAAGATTCGACCCCTAATCGCCTTTATTTTATTGTTTACAAACGTTTGCTTATTTTACCGTTACTTCACTTTTCGTCCAACTGTTACGTCTAAGGATTAATTTACTTGCCTATTGATAATAAATCACAATCCCTGCGGATACGACCGGTACTTACCGTTAATTTTATTACTTGCGACGATAATTGGTACACTTGCCAAAGTCCTAACAAGTTTTTGGCGCCGTTGCTGGGGATTGTTGATTTCATTGTCAACAAGGCATTTGAGTTAATTCTTAGTTGTTTTATTTTATTTTATTTATTTCAGTATTTTATTTTGTTTTATTTGTTTAGAAACTTTGTATAGTGTTGGACTTGTTAACGGTTTGTTGAAGTGTTTCAGGGAACTGTGTAGCAGGGGCAAAGTTCGAAAGAATTGCTGTTTGTCCCGAAAAAAAAAAAAAATTTATGGAATCCACTTCTCGGATGGAAGATGCTTTGGACCAGTTTAGGCAAATGACTGAGACTATCTTCCAGCCTAAAGAGCAAGCTTCTCGGTTGGAAGATGCTTTGTCCGAGTTTATGCGAATGTCCGAGACCCTCTTCCAACCCCAAGAGCAAGTGATGATAGAGTCCTCGCCACCCTCACTTAGCGGTAATTTTTGTGAAGAACCCCATTTGAATGGAAAATGTGTGACACGCACCTTTTGCGATTCTTGTGGGGAGTATCTTGTGGAGTGCAACTGTGAGGATGAGTGGGTAACTATATTAGAAAATTACCCATGGTTATGCACTACCAATGAGGAACAAGAAGAACAAGCCCCAACAAAAGAAAAATCTGGGGAGGATAAGGAAGATGAGGAAGAAGAAAAGATTGAAATGGAGGAGCATGTAGTTTGGGGGGAAGATCAAAGCTCCCAATGTGGGGAAGGGGTGAAAACCCAACAAGAAAAAACCCAACAAATCATGGTTCCTATTATTCTTCCAAGTAGCAAGGAGGATAGAAGTGAGGAGATTGACATATACTTAGACTCCTTCTATGCCTTATTCATCACCTTTCACCTAAAAAGGGTATGGAAGCATCTACAACTATGTTTGAAATTCATGATGTTGCTGCCCCAGAAGCGAAAGAAGAAGGATGATGTGTTCTTTGTGTCATATCAGCCACCTTAATAGTGGGATGACAAACGTCAAGCTAGTGACGTTAAAGAAGCGCTTGGTGGGAGGCAACCCATTGGTTCATTATTCACTGTTTTGAGTCTTTATTTTTCATTCCCTTTTTGACTTATTTTGCACTTTGGTCTGTACTTATTATAACTTACTCTGTGATATTGGGGCACCACTGCCCTATATTTGGTTTTTGTGTTGTTAAAGCAGCGTCAATGGTGATGATGTGTGGCATTTGGGGTCGCATGTTTGCATTTTTTTTCCTTTTGACACCCGCACTTCAAGTTTTATCATCAAGTAATAGCAGCGGTCATGACAAACGTTGCGGAAGTTCCTTATCATCGGTGAGCAGCATCTCTCAAGTTCCATCTCTATGATCCCAACTGTGAGGTTTGAGCCTAAACACGTTCTCATATCTATATTGTGTGTATTCCTTGCCTGCATTAGTCTGCAGAACTTGACATTGTGCTTAATTGTTTTTGCATTTGATTTTCATACACACTGAGGCATTTCTGTTGGCACCCCTGAGCCTTTCAAACCACACCTAATTAATGTTTATCCTCTGCTAGCCCCTCTGAGCCTATTGTTAAAAATTGTATGTTGTTTCTCTGACAATCATAGCCTAGTTAATTCTTAACTTGGAGTTAGGTAACAAAAGCTGTGAGAGTGGGGAAACTTTTAAGTTTGGGGTTGCTCGTGGAATAGCAACAATATAAGTTTGGGGTGGTATACAAGAGAAGGAGCAAGAAAAGAAAGAAAGAAAAATAGAGAAAAATAAATAAATAAAATCCTTCTCTTGTTTTGTTAAATGCTTTGGGAAAATGGGTGAGTATTGCGTGAAATTGACAAAAAGAGAGGTAAGCCTAACTCCAAGTGCAACCTACTTATCCAAATGTATCCACCCTTACCTAAGCCCCGCTATAACCCTTAAAGTCCTCAAATGTGTGTATGCATTTCATTGTATAGAATGATATAGAACTCTGTCAAGCCTATGAAACGATGATGCAGGTACTGTGAATTGAGTGAATACCCGAAACACCTCAAGAGTGAAACACTGGTGAGATGTGCGTACAGAGAAAACTTGAGAATGCTGCCTGCTTATGATTCACTACAACAGATTTAAGCATTGGGAGCGCTTTTTTTAGGCCATAGGGAGCGCTTTCGGGCGCTCCTAAAGCTAGCGCTCCTGTTGCAAATCACCCAACGGTAGCGCTCGGAAAGCGCTCCCAAAAAACAGGCAAGAGGAGCGCTTTTTATTACAAGCGCTCCTTATTCTTAGGCGCGCTAAGACAATAGGGAGCGCTTACAGTAAAAAGCGCTCCTCATGGGCTTAAGCAAAGGGAGCGCTTTTTATTATAAGCGCTCCTTATTCCTAGGCGCTAAGATAATAAGGAGCGCTTACAGTAAAAAGCGCTCCTCATGGTCTTAAGCAAAGGGAGCGCTTTTTATTATAAGCGCTCCTTATTCCTAGGCGCGCTAAGACAATAAGCAGCGCTTGTAATAAAAAGCGCTACCAATGCCTAATTTTTTTTTAAGAAAATTTTGCCTGTTTCTTCTATATTACCAATTCTCAGCTCCCTGCAATCAGAAACCAGCAACAACCAGAAACCAACAACCAGCAACAAAGTTCCAAATAAAATTCCAAATCAATAACCAATTTCAAATCAATTTCCAACTAATTATACATCCTCATGTACCAATCAACATATGTGCCAACAAAAATGTGCCAACATATAAATCTTCATGTACCAAAAGATCAACAAAAATTACATAAATCCTTATGTACCAAAAGATCAACAAAAATTACAACATATCCAATATGAGGTACTACAAAAATAGGATATCCAAAAAAAATTACATCAAGTTCGATTTGCATTAATCAAACCGGCAACATGACGACACCACTCTCCTTTCAGCTGAATAAGTTCCTCATCTGGAAATTGAGCTCCACACACATATTCAGGAAAATACTGAAAAAATAAAATAAAATGAACTTAGAATTATATCAATATCAATTAGATTTTGAATTACTTGTCAAAATACAAACTATCAAATTACATACATGGATTGGGATTTCCATTTGGTTGTGAGTGATGATGTCCTTCATAAACTTCATTACATAGTACCCGCAATCATCGAAGTTTGGTTGTTTGGGACCCTATAAAACAAAAAGATTACTTAGTTATTAAATATAATTAATTACATATGCATAAGAATATTGATTATAAACTTACCCTTATTGCTATCCATTTTGTTGAGGATGATGATTTTCTGTACGTAGTCCTGACATCACGCAATCCCCAATAAGTTGCCAAAGCACTGAAACAACATCATATATATATAACTATATTAATCGAAATATACATAATTTATATTATGAAATATACGAGAGATCTAAATACACACCTATTAAATACTCTCACCAACTTTGGGTAGTTGTTGTAATGACCTAGCAGTGAATCCAAATAGAAAATCACATCTCTTTTGGGATCAATTGCCAACAATATCCAATGGGTCCTATAAAATTTTTGAATAATCAAATTAATCAGCTTTGAGGTTTAAAAGACAGAGTAAATAATCAGCAAGTATAATTTTTGAACACTCACCCTAAGTTGATGGGTGCCAAAAACAAAGTATCACAACTTAATTGATGTGCTAGTGCCAAACGCCGATTGATATTGTCTTTAACCTCTACCTTTCGTCTCTCCATTTGTTCCTTGCATTTTTCTATATGAACTTTTGACATTGTTTTATCCAGGGGGATATTCAGTAGAAAAGTACTTTCGGGGCATAAGAACACAAATCGTTGTGTTTGATCCATTGGGACCAATATCTCATGGTACAAATACCTTTAATTAAAATGTATACAAATTAAAATAATAATAATAATAATAATAATAATAATAATAATAATAATAATAAAATATAATTAATAACATCAATAAGTGAAATAATAAGATAGATACGTACCTGATATATGCTCTAATAGTAGTAGCACTTGCCCACTCGTGCTCATATATCACTGCGAGTTCCTCTTGATTCAAACCCAGTGTTTGCTCCTCTCCAAAAATTTCTTTATCCATCAATGACTCTATTATGGTTCCACTACCCATGTGGTTTGATGCATGGATTTTTAAATAGCTGATGAACTCCATGGGATTATTCCCACTAGCTATTTGCCGAGACACATTTGTCTTGCCAGCAATAGAAGGGGAAGGTTGGGATTCGCGAACATTCCCACTAACTTTGTCACCCTTGCCAGCGATAGAAGGGGAAGGTTGGGATTCGCGAACATTCCCACTAACTTTGTCACCCTTGCCAGCAATAGAAGGGGAAGGTTGGGATTTGCGAACATTCCCACTAACTTTGTCACCCTTTCCAGCAGTAGAAGGGGAAGGTTGGGATTCGCGAACATTCCCACTAACTTTGTCACCCTTTCCAGCAGTAGAAGAGAAAGGTTGAGATCTTCCTTTGCCAACACTCCGATTAACTTTAGATTTTGCCCTTTGTGATACCTATATATTTAGAAAATAATTAGTTAGTAACAAATATAGTTGGAAAGATAATATATGACAATGATATAATAAATTACTAACAAATATAATGTCACTTACATTGATAAGGTTTACTGGCCATGCCACAAAGGTACCAATTGCATCATCCACAGTCATGATCTCTATACTGTTTACTGGTACAGGCAAGTTTGCATCCCCTACAATTGCAACGTCAACTCTGACCCGCATATGATTTTCGGGTATGGGTAGATTATGCAGTAAGGTGCCCAGTTCGTTACAAATTAATCCTCTTGTGACCAATTTAAGCGGGTTTGATATATATAGTTCACACTCATTATTGTTACCCTAAATCAATGATAAAAAAAATTAAAATATGTATAAATTGATGTAATATGTACGAGAAAAAGATGATCTAATGATTAATACCTCATTGGACGCAATGGTACAACTATCTCTGAAGCTATCAAGCTTAGGGGATGGTAGATCGGTCCTCGGTCCAACTCTATCTTTTAATTCCGCAACTTCTTCCATTAGCTTGAACACTATTTGTTCCAACTGTGATTCTCTACTTTCCTTTTTTTTATGCTTATTTGGACCCCAAAAAGAGGTCGGGGTAACACCAAATCCCAAACCTCTCAGACGGCCCGAATACTCTTCACGTTCCAAAGCACGGCCAAGGATGTCATTCTCATCATCACAAACAATTATCTCTCCTTGTTCTATTGATTGTGATATAGACTCCTGATTCACAAAAATTATAAGTATGATAAAGTAAGTTAATTACAAAAAAAAATTAATTTTATCATACTTACAATTCTTTGAGACACCTCTTTCGTTTTCGGATCGCTAATCACACCCTCTTTGTTTACTCGGGCTTCTAGCCACAAAACATGTCGGTCAATGGATTCTTGAGTTGGATCTTTCCCGACCTCCACTAGCTGTTAAAATTTACCAATTATCAATAAATATATCAAATGATTCATTTATAATAGTGAAAGTTGAAATAAAGGATGTGTCTACCATTTTTTCTTCAATGTCTTGATAACCCTTAACACCGCCTCTATAAGGGAAATCAGGACTTCTTGCTCTCTCTCGATTTTCATTGCATAATGTCTATATAGAAACATAAATATACATTAATGCATAATAATTGTCAAATATAGTTAAGTTAAAAGGTAATTGTACAAACCAAGAAGTCATCATCTTCGGTGCGTCTGGTTATAAAGGCATTCCAATCCTCCTGTGTTATAATCCCACAATATAGTGGTGGGGGATGGTGTATGAGGTTCCCTTCGTCATCTGTCATCCATTTACTTTTTAGGATAGTTCTGAACTTCCTATGTAACTTTCCGGCTTTCATAAGACAGAATTCTTTGCGAGACTCATCCACATCAAAATAAGTCTGCTTACACACAAACAAGGAAAAAAACCAAAATTTTACTACTTTCTGACACCATCTTTATAGCATTAGTGTTTTTATTTCCTTGTATTGGTCACACTTAAAAAAGTTTCAATAAGGAAGCAAATCGACATAACTAAAGGTGGTATTGTCAATAGAAATCAAGTTCAGGCAAGACGGACTCCTTATTTAGACAGTCAATGAGTGAAAGTGAAGATAACTCGACTAGACCCAAAACAAGAGTTTCCATTTGTTAGTAAAGGATCCATCCCAATCAACTATCAACTGCCTTGTGACGGCAACTAAGGAAGGATTTTTAGTTTAGGTAGGAGGTTGGCAATAGGAACATATTTGTGAATTCACAACAGACCATAATAGCCTTTTTTAAATTCATAATAAACTGATAGGCAAAATTAGTACACCCTATTTTCCCTAGCACAGTATCTACTTAGAGGGATTTAATTAGTAGCTAGCGTGCACAAGGCAGAAGCAGATAGCTTGACATCACAAAGATTAAATTCGGGTGGATAAACAAAAAGCAGTCAACAAGAACATATTCAAGTCTCCAAATCAAGTTTTTGAACTTATAGGGTTTTACATAAGGAGGGAGGGAAGAGAAAGAATAAAGACTTGAATTGTGATTACAGTTTGATACAAAAGAGTAAGCACTGACCCTAGAAAAGAATAAAGTTTGATACAGTTTGATACAGTTTGACACAAAAGAATAAAGTCTCTCAGACTTAACACATTTATTGATAATCTGTTCACGCTATTCCCCTAGAAATCAAGTTCAGGCAAGACGGACTCCTTATTTAGACAGTCAATGAGCATTGAGTAATTTGACATCCTCAATGCTCCTACAAAATTAAAAAAAGAAAGATGATCACACATACCCAAAGAGTTTCATTTGTTAGTCTGAGAGACTTGACATTACTAAGTCCACTCAATAGCTGAAATGCACATTCAGCAGCATATAGTACATTTTGTGGATTTTCAATCATAAGATCAATGTATGCGTCTACTACTGAGGTCAAGTTAACCGGTAAAAGCTCCACAATTATATGACTTGTGTAGCTTAATGACACAAGATTCACAGCATCAACCTTGAGAATACAATCGTCATCATAATTATTTATATAAATACAATCAGGATTAGAGTGGAAGGTCAAGATCCTTAGTGTGGAAATTGCAATAGTGATCTGCTGAATGTTCAACCAATAACAGTTATACAATGTCAACTCTTGTAAAACAGGACACCCAGAGAATAATTGTTGAGTTGAAAAAAGGCAACAGCAGAAGAATTTGGCTCCACTTGCAATCTCTTTTTTTTTGACCAAAACACTCACATCAAAATCACACATTAAATTGTTTCATAAGATTTTGTACAACAAAGCAAACAGAAGGAAGTCAGTTTGTAAACAGTTTGTATACCTGGATCAAACACCATAGCTCCTCTTTGAGTCTCTCCAAAGCGAGATTACGTCTATCATGCCATTTAGTTATTGTAATCGGTATCGTTTGCTTCACTTTAGTACCAATGAAGCTAGTCAGCTGTTTACCATTTGGACCAAATGGTTGGCCTTTAACATTCCATTGGACCTGCATTATTACTTATGTAAATTAGATATAACAAAAAATTTAAACTAAGTAATAAATTTAGTTAATTAGTAAGTATCTTACTTGAAGTTTAGGAAGTCCTTTACTCGCCCGATTGATTATATTCTTTTTAACAGTCATTCCACGGCGAGAGGCCTTTTTTGGGGGCTCATGATCACTCTCATGAGCACTATCATGCCCACTATCATGACTATGCGGTGTCATCTGACCTGCAATAAACATAATCAGTGTTATTGTTATATTTATACAGTTTAGATTACCTAAAAGATGAATAAAGAAGAGACAAGCAAAAATGCCTAAAAGTAAGTTTAGATTACCTTTTCCTTTTCCTCGATACAATTTTATTTACAATTTGCTTATTCGTACTTTTTCCTCTTCGCTTCTTGGTACTTTGTTTTCGACGAAACGTAATTCCATCGCTATGATCATTTCTAATATACACAACATCCTCTTTAGAAGTACTTTCCCCTAGTATTGGTTGTGATGTCCCGAAGAAAGGGTCATCCTCAATATCAACATCTTCGGGTGCTTTATCACCAATGTCATTAACCAATAGTTTTTTGTTTGTCAATAAAACAATGGACCAATTGATATCAACTGGATCAGTGACATAAAACACTTGTTGAGCTTGCGAGGCTAAAATAAAAGGCTCATTTTTATACCCAGACTTGTTGAAATTCACCCGCATGAACCCCGACTCATCCATCTGTACACCATTATTATTGTCAACCCACTTACATTGGAACACAGGCTCACGAAAAAAATTGTAATCCAACTCCCATATGTGTTCAATGACTCCAAAGTATGACATATTAGCGTAAATGGGATTTCTGTCTTTGGCACCTGATGTATGCATAGATTCAGCTACAAGAGTCACCCCACTATTTTGCATTTTACTCCGATCATCATGGTTTTTTGTATAGAACGTGTACCCGTTTTGTAGATAGCTGGTGTAAGAGAAAACATGTATATTTGGACCTTTTGCTAACCATCTCAATCTATCAGAAATCAAGGTAGGATTCAAAGCAAACTCTAAAGAAATGTGATTTCTTAGCCACACTATGAAACTCCTATTGTGTTCTTTTCTTAACCAAACTTGACCCTTACTTGGGTAATCACTCTTAAGCATGTCCATGTGCTTCGCAACATATGAATCAACCTCATTGTCATTGTGCAGAACATATAAGTGTGCTTGCTCTAGTTCTTTCCTTGATACCATCGCTAGTTTGCTTCCTGTCATCCCTTTACCAATGCTTCCTGTGTGACGCTCCCTTGGCAGCCCCACAGTATGTTCAACACTAGATAGATAGTCGGTGCAGAACTCAATAGCTTCTTCAACTATATAGCGCTCAGCAATACAACCCTCGGGCCGTGATCGATTTTTAACATATCCTTTTAATATCTTCATGTAACGCTCAAACGGGTACATCCATCTCATGTAACATGGGCCACACAACTGTGTCTCTCTAACCAGATGAACTATTAGATGAATCATTATGTCAAAGAATGAAGGTGGGAAAAACATCTCAAGCTCACATAATGTGACAGTAATTGATCTTTGCAACGCTGGCAACTTTCCAGGGTCAATCACTCTACTACAAATCGCCTTAAAGAAGAAACAAAGTTTAGTTATGGCCTGACGCACTTTGTTGGGCAAAATGGATCGTATACCAATGGGTAACAAATTCTCCATGAGAACATGACAATCATGGGACTTTAGAGACTTCAACTTGAGGTCTTTCATCGATACAAGGTTCGTAACTTTTGAAGAGTACCCCTCTGGAACTTTAACTCCATGAAGAAACTTACAAAAGACAATTTTCTCCTTTTTAGATAGAGTATGAGCTGCCGGAGGTAGATATGTACGTGTACCCTTCTTTATCGGACCCAATTCGGGTCTCAACCCCATACTAACCAAGTCCAACCTTGCATTGATGGTATCTTTAGTCTTTCCCGGCATATTGAGTAAGGTACCAATTGTAGCGACCGAAGAATCCGAGGAGGGATTCCTCGTTGTTTTTGGTACAATGGAGCCGCCATCAATATTTATTTTTAGGAAAACATTGAAAAAACCTTTGTTTTTGGGTTCGGGGGTCGATTAAGTGCGGGGAAGGTACTAGCACCCCGCAACATCCTAAAAAGGTTACCTTTTAATTTAATGTGTAGAAAAAGTTAGTTTTAAATGAAAATACCTTATTTACCCATTTTGTTATTTGCAAAAAAAAAAAACGGAAAGGAAGACTTAAATAAAAAAAATTAGTTTTTTGCGCTCGACGGGAGTGGGCCCCCGCTCCTACGTATCTCCGGGTGCGATGGAGAAATCAAAGCTACGTAGTTCTTGGGTAGAAAATATTTGTGTGTTGGTATTTTTTTTTATTTTTTGAAAAGTTTGCGAAAACTAGAGACCGTTCATGGTGACCAAACAGATAAATCCAGAGTGGTCGTCATTAATGGCTTTATTCGGAAAAGAAGGTATTTACAGCGTTCAAACGAGCGAGGCCCAGAGTGACCGCTATAAACAACCGGTTTGTGATTGAGCGTTTGTACGTTTGAAAACGTGCTTACCGGGAAGCGTGATAAAAAAGGAGCCGAAATTATGTTTATACTTTATTAACTAAAAAAAGAAGTTTAGGCGGATGTTTGCGATGATCAAACGAGTAACCTCAGAGTGATCACCGCTACTAATCCGCTGTGAAAAAGGAAGGTTAGTCCTAACGGTCAAACAAGCAAGGCTTAGAGTGACCACTAGTAACAACCTATATTTTTTTTTTACGCAAATTTCATTATTCGAAAGAAAGAAAAAAGAACGGTTCGGAAGCATCACGTTGTGAATAAAAGCGGAATAGGTGATAAAAGGGGGGGTGCAAATAATAAAGGAGTTGTATTAAAAAAGGAGGTGTGAATAGCGTTTTGACGCTAGAAACAGCCGTTGAAGGTGCGAGTAGCGTTTTGACGCTAAAAAAACGGTTGATTGATTTCTTTTTTTTTTATTCTATTCTAGAACACGTGATTCTTGAAGCGCTTTTTTTCTTAAAAAACAGAACCTAGACTAAACAAGCCTGGTGTTTTGAAAACGGATTATGGAGAAAAATTCTTTTGTTTTTTTTTTTTGTTGTCATAGTTATTATTTAATAAAAGGGGGCATTTTTACTTTTTTTTTGAAAAAAGATTTTTGTTATTATATATTTTTTTTAGAAAAGGGTAGTGACATTAGTAACCATTTCCTTTAAGAAAATATTTTTTTTAAAAAAGGTTTATTTTTAATCCGAAAATAAAAAAAAGGAATACATTTTTTTTACTTTTTTTTTGGTTTATTTTAAATCCGAAAATTAGTACCTAAATAAAAATGAACACATTTTTTAACACTTTTTTTTTTAGGTTTATTAAAAATCCGAAAATTAGTAACCATTTTTTAAAAAAAACAACATTTTTTTTATCACTTTTTTTTTATCCGAAAATTAGTAATTATCTATTAAAAAAAACAACATTTTTTTTACACCTTTTTTACTCCGAAAATTAGTAATTATTTATTAAAGAAAAAAAAACATTTTTTTTTTACCTTTTTTACTCCGAAAATATTAGTAACCATTTTTTAAAAAACACAACATTTTTTTATCACTTTTATTTAATCCGAAAATTAGTAACCATTTTTTTTTTAAAAAAACAACATTTTTTTTATCACTTTTATTTAATCCGAAAATTAGTAACATTTTTTTTATAAAAACAGCAATAAAAATTGTTTTTTATAGCAACATTTTAACATAAAAAAAAAATAGCAACATTTTAACATAAAAAACAACAACAAATTTTTTTACATTAACATTTTAAACATAAAATAACAACAACAATATCTACATAAAAAAAAACAGCAACTAAACTAAAAAAAAAACAGCAACTATAACAACTAATATATATAAAAATAAAGAAAAAAAGCAAGAACATATGCAAGAAAAAACTTACAGCAACAATTCGGAAATTACATTTTCATGAGGGTATTACAGTACTTCAGAAACATTAGGGCATGAACTCCTCCTAGGATCTTCTTGGTATAAAAAAAAATAAATTTAAACTAGAAAAATAAAATTTTGGAGTGAGAAAAAAAACGAAAAGAAGGGGAAGAACAGTGAACAAGTCTCACTGTTGTTTCTTTTTCTAAAAGATCTACACTCTTTTTTTTGAAAATTTTTCTTTCTCACGAAAACCCTATTCCTTCAAAGATTTCTTCTTCCCTTTTTTCCCAAAAGAAAAAACCGTCCCTTCTCCTAAGGTGTGACCCCTATTTATACAAAAAATGTTGCCCTTGCTTCTCTTCATCAACTTGCACAGTGATTTTTCTGACATGATATGGGGGTTAGGGGAGAGTTGTTGAAGGGGAAAATAAAAAATGAAAACATGAGAGATGAGGGGAGAGGTGATGGTCGAAGGTATGGGCATGGAGAAGGTGAGAGGAAGGAAGGGAGTGCCATGTGTGAAGTGTGTGATAGGGAGAGGAATGGATGAGTGTGTGAAGAGAAAAGAAAATGAGTGTGTGAGAGGAGGGGAGAGGAGAGAGCCGTGGGGTGAGGGAGAGAAAGAGAGGATGAAGTGAAGGTTGAGTGAGTGGAAAGGAAGTGTGATGTGAAGTGTGTGAGGGAGAAAGAGTGAGGAAGTGAACATGGGAGAGGGGAGAGAGAGTGAGTGAGCCGTTGGGAATGAGAGAGAGAGAGGAGTAGGCGTAGGAATGGGAGAGAGAGAGAGGTTGAGTGTATTGGGAAGGGAAAAAATGGGGAAGTGGGAAGTGTGGGGAAGTGGAATTGAGAGAAAAGAGGAGAGGTGGAGTGTGGAAGAGAGAATGCAAATTTCAAGGAGGAAAAAGGGGGGTGGGGTCGAATATGGAGGAGGGTTTTTGGGGATGAATGTGGATGATTTTTTGGGTTAAGGGGGAGAGTGAATGTGGATGGCTTTTAGGGTAAAGGGGGGGGTGGTCGAATTAGGGTTAGGAGGAGGGAAATTAGGGTTTTGTGATGAGTTGGGTTATGGGTTATGGGTTGTGGGTTAGGTTTTTTGTTGTTGTTGGGTTGGGTCATGCGAATTGGGCTAGGGCTTGGTGGAGGAATGGGCTTTAAATGGCTCAATCCTGATTGCACCTCCATATATTTTTTACAGACCCCCCCTATTTTCTTCTTTGTCTATTTTGTTTTGATACTTCTAATTATTATTTTTTTTTCAAAAATTAAAACTTGTAGCAAACTAAAAATAATAAAACATGGCATGAAAAAAAAGAATATTATTTTTCTCAAAAATAAATAAAATTTCTTTTTTTTTTGGATAGGACAAAATTAGGGTATTACAGCTGCCCCTCTTTATTTATATTTTGCTAGGAAATAGGAGGGGTTCCCAATTTCTCGAGGAAAATAGAAATAAAGATAACAAAACGCTAATTTTGTCCAGACTGAGAATTTGTGTTGCTTCTTCTCTTTTGGTTTGAAAATTATGAAAACTGGGTTGCTTTAGACAGAAAGTAAATAGGGAGCACCGGGGCTCTGGGGGATCGCTGGGGATCTGAAGGAGCACTGGGGCTCTGAAGGGACCGCTGGGGATCTGAAGGTCTAGCTCAAAAATCAATGCTTGGCGCATCGACCTGAATTCGACTGAGGGACCGTCGGGGTCTGAGGGGCATGCCTAAGCCTGAAGGACCAATGGGTCTGAAGGAGCGCTTCTAGCTATGGTACTAGAGATACGGTCTGGGGGTGGCCTTTTTTCGAGCGGCCATTAGGGTTAATCAGGTCCGGAACTGATATAACCACGAAGGACGTGCACTGTGTTTTTAGGCGGACACAGCTAGTCTGAAGGGCCTGGGGCCGGATGATCCGTCGGTTGCTCGATAACGCGACGTGCGATCTGGATTGAAGGACCATTGTTGGTCTGAAGGAGCGCCTGGGCTCAGAAGGACCGCTGGGGGTCCGAAGAATTGGTGCTAACGACACAAAATAAAATTATCTTAACAGACACTTGCAATGAATGATGCATGCGTGCACGTAGTTAAGTAATTGATGACATGATGGATGAAATGTGGAATGATTTTGTTTTTTTTGGCTTTTGTTCTCGGCCCCCTTTTTTTTATTTTCTTTTCTTGCTCTTTTGCTCTTTTTGCTCTTTATTGACTTTGCTGGCATCATCAAACTCGCATGACTCTTGACGTGGGATACGAGGGTTGCCTCAAGCAGTGGTGCCAAAGTGCGGGTTATTTAAGATTTGCTGAAGTGATTATGCATCCGTCCTTCTTGCAAATTTGTGAGAGATCATCTTTTTTTTGTGATTTTTAGAAATTTCGCAGTGAATATAATGCTTGTGATCATGCACATGTTCCACAATTCAGTATTGTTTACCATGCACGTTATTTTTGCGCTAATAGGGAAATGAGAGAATAAAGGAAGTGTTTAATATTCAAATGAAAACAACTGCGCAGAAAATCGCACTGTCTGAAAATTACCATGGGAGTTTAAACTACAAAAAGAAAGATAATAAAAAGATACAAGGAAAGCAGATCTTTTGATTGTGTGTCTTTGAAGTAATAACGCCAATCGCCCATTACCACAACTTTGAGCCTTCATCGTCCAACTTTTGGAGTTGTTGATTGCCTTTGTAGCTTAAAGTCCAACTTCTGACCCTAATTTTTGCCTGGATTGCTCTTTAGAGTTTTCAGTCCACCGGGTCGCTCTAATTTTTGCCTAGGCCGCCCTTTCGGGTTTTCGACCTAGCGAGCTTATTTTTGCTTGGCTCATCTTTCTCTTTTTTCCATATATTTCTTTAGGCATAGTACTTCTTGACTGCGTCCGAGTTCACTGGGAGTGGGAGGTCTTCACCGTCCATTTTTGTGAGAATCAATGCTCCTCCAGAGAATGCCTTCTTTACCACATAAGGTCCTTCATAGTTAGGGGTCCATTTTCCACGGGAATCCTTTTGGATAGGCAACATCTTCTTGAGCACGAGGTCTCCTTCTTGAAACTGGCGGGGGCGCACTTTTTTATCATAAGCCCTTTTCATTCTTTGTTGGTACAACTGCCCATGACACAAAGCAACTACTCTCTTTTCTTCTATGAGGTTCAACTGATCCAGACGAGCTTGAACCCATTCTGCTTCCTCCAATTTTGTTTCCATTAGCACTCGCAGGGAGGGTATTTCCACCTCGATGGGAAGAACTGCTTCCATCCCATATACTAGTGAGAATGGTGTTGCCCCTGTTGACGTGCGGATAGAGGTCCGATACCCGTGCAGAGCGAAGGGCAACATTTCATGCCAGTCCTTGAAGGTCACTACCATCTTTTGCACGATCTTCTTTATGTTCTTATTTGCTGCCTCAACTGCCCCATTCATCTTTGGACGGTATGGGGAGGAATTATGATGCTGGATTTTGAAGTCGTCACACAACTCTTTCATCATCTTATTGTTCAGGTTTGTCCCATTGTCTGTGATGATCTTATTTGGAAGACCGTAGCGGCAAATTAAATCTCTCTTTATGAACCTGACAACCACTGACTTTGTTACACTGGCGTAAGAAGCGGCTTCGACCCATTTGGTGAAATAATCAATAGCGACAAGAATGAAACGGTGTCCGTTCGATGCCTTGGGTTCGATGGGACCGATGACATCCATTCCCCACATTGAGAATGGCCATGGTGCTGTTAGGACATTCAGAGAGGCAGGTGGTACATGGATATTGTCGGCATAGATTTGACATTTGTGGCATTTTCTGACGTAGTTGAAGCAGTCGGTCTCCATTGACAACCAGTAGTAGCCAGCCCTTAAGATTTTTCTTGCCATGGTGTGCCCATTAGAATGGGTGCCGAACGAGCCTTCATGGACATCCTTCATAATTCTTTCTGCTTCTTCTTCTGCTACACATCTGAGGAGTACCATATCGTGATTCCTCTTGTAGAGCACTTCCCCATTTAAGAAGAAACCCATTGACAGCCTCCTAAGTGTCCTCTTATCATTCTCGGTGGCACCAGGAGGATATTCTCTGTTTGTGATATAGTGCTTGATATCGTAATACCAAGGTTTACTGTCAGGCTCTTCTTCGATTGCCACACAATGATGTGCCGGTAGGTCTCGATGTTGGATTCGGATGAATATCAGACTCTTGTCGTTATTGATGTTGAACATTGATGACAAAGTCGCCAAAGCATCAGCCAACTGATTTTCTTCGCGAGGGAGATGATGGAAAGTGATCTCTTCAAATTGTTCAATCATCTTTTGGATGTGATCATGATAAGGAATTAATTTGGAATCCTTGGTTTCCCAGTCACCTTTTGTCTGGTGGATGACTAAAGCTGAGTCCCCATATACATCGAGTCTTTTGACTTTCCATTCAAGGGCTGCTTTGATGCCTAGGACGCACGCTTCATATTCTGCAATGTTGTTGGTGCAGTAGAAACTCAGTCTAGCGGTAAACGGTACGAAGCGGTTATCAGGAGAGATCAGTACAGCTCCGACCTCGTGCCCGTATAAATTAGAAGCGCCGTCGAATAACATTCTCCATCTTTCGTTGTCCGGAGGATTCCCTTCTGCGGATAGAGCCATTATATCTTCGTCTGGGAAATCGCACTGCATTGATTGGTAATCTTCGATGGGCTGGTGTGCCAAGTACTCAGCCAATGCACTACCCTTGATTGCTTTTTGGGTGACATATAAAAGGTCGTATTCGGATAGCAGCATTTGCCAGCGAGCGATCCTCCCTGTGAGAGCGGGTTTTTCAAAAATATACTTGACTGGGTCCATTTTAGATACCAACCAAGTCGTGTGGCCCAGCATATACTGCCTCAAACGACGTGCAGCCCAGGCCAGAGCACAACACGTTCTTTCCAACAATGAGTATCTTGTCTCGCACTCGGTGAATTTCTTGCTTAGATAGTAGATGGCATGTTCCTTCTTTCCGGATTCATCATGTTGCCCCAGTACACAACCCATTGATTTGTCTAGCACTGTTAGATACAGGATGAGAGGTCTACCCTGCACAGGCGGCATCAGAATCGGTGGATTTTGGAGGTACCTCTTGATCTTTTCAAAGGCTTCTTGGCAATTATCATTCCACTTTGTTTCTTGGTTTTTGCACAAAAGCTTGAAGATAGGCTCGCATGTAGATGTTAGCTGCGATATGAACCTAGAGATGTAGTTCAATCTTCCCAGGAAACCACGAACTTCTTTTTCCGTACTCGGTGCCGGCATTTCTAGTATTGCTCGCACTTTGGCTGGATCTACTTCTATTCCCCTCTGACTGACTATGAAACCCAACAGCTTTCCCGATCTTACACCGAAAGTGCATTTGGCAGGGTTTAATCTGAGTTTGAACTTCCTGAGACGTTCGAAGAGTTTTTGCAGATTGACGATATGCTCTTCTTCAGTCTTGGATTTTGCAATCATGTCATCCACGTAAACCTCTATTTCCTTATGCATCATATCATGGAACAATGCGACCATTGCCCTTTGGTACGTTGCACCAGCATTCTTCAGTCCGAATGGCATTACTTTGTAACAGAAGGTTCCCCAAAGAGTGATGAAGGTGGTTTTCTCCATGTCTTCGGGGGCCATCTTAATTTGGTTGCATCCGGAATACCCATCCATGAAGGAGAACAGAGAGTGTTGTGTTGTGCTATCCACCAGGACATCAATGTGAGGCAAAGGGAAGTCATCTTTGGGGCTGGCTCTGTTCAAATCTCGATAATCGACGCACATCCGAACCTTCCCGTCTTTCTTTGGGACCGGTACAATATTGGCTACCCATTGAGGGTATTTTGCTACTGCTAAAAACCCAGCATCGAACTGCTTCTTAACCTCATCTCGGATTTTCAATGACATCTCTGGTTTCATCCTTCTTAACTTTTGTTTTACCGGCGGGCATTCTGGTTTTACTGGTAACTTGTGCTCGACTATGTTGGGGTCCAGTCCGGGCATGTCTTGGTATGTCCATGCGAAGACGTCAACATAGTCAAACAACAACTTAACCAATTTCTCTCGCTCACTGTCTTTCAATGTGGTGCCAATGTTAACTTCTTTTTTGTCTTCTTCCGTGCCTAAGTTGATCGTTTCAGTTGATTCCTCGTGGGGTTCGATTATTTTTTCCTCTTGTTCCATCATTCTCATTAACTCGGGAGGGGTTTCCCAATTATCCTCAACATCTTCCTCAGTTTGATTGATAGGGTGATCAAAGTTACAATATGGATTATTGGCGTTGTTATTTTCAAAGACATTTTTTTCGGATCTGCATTAGCGTAAATTAACGGAATAAAAACGAAAGAAAGAAAATAAAAAGCGAATGTAACAAGAAAAGAAAAACGAGAGTTTATTGGGAACTGAAATAACGTTGCATTGATATTAATACTGAAAGGGAAACATGCGTGCCCGAATGAAATATCCCAAGGCCTTGGGCAGAGCCAGAGGATTACATTATAGAAACATTACTTTGAACTAAAAACCACAGGAAAATCAATGATCTCCCAATTCTTGAGTCTTTTGTTTGCAGGACAAGGGCGTACAAGACTGACGACACCTTCTTCAGCGCTTAGATCGTCCTCAACTGCGGCGATCTGATTGGGGTTCAACATTCCCGCACTCCGAAAGCTTTCCTTGATGTCGCAGATGGTGATCCTCTTCGTATTTGGCACCCTATCCTCAAGTCTGGCTAACCTCCGCTCTTTCTTTTCCTCCATCATCCTTCTCTTGTCAGTGCGATTGGGCCGATATCCTATCCCATGCCTATCTTTGTTCTCCTCCGGCTGTATTGGCGTCAGGATCCCCTGTCCGGTTTTTCCCAAGCCTCCTCCAGCTTGGTAGCCTTTTCCCAACATGAACTTAGCAACCATTACGGCAGTCTTGGATAGCTTGGGTTCTAACATAGCAGATGTATTGGCGATTTCCAATGCTTGGAAGGCAGTCTCGAAAGACTCTTCAGCAGCCTCAATGTAACGAGTGGGAGCGGACTTATTTATCAGCATTTCTTCCTCACCGAAAATAACCACCAGCTTATTGTTGACTATGAACTTGAGCTTCTGGTGTAAAGAGGAGGGGACTGCCCCTGCAGAGTGGATCCATGGCCTCCCCAAGAGACAACTGTAAGATGGGGCAATATCCATTATCTGGAAGGTCACCACGAAGTGCTCCGGACCTACTTGCACAGGTAAGTCCATTTCTCCGATGACTTCCCTTTTTGATCCGTCAAAGGCCCTGACTAGTATGGAGCTTGGTCTCATGTATGAACAGTCCACATCTAATTTCTCCATGGTTGATCTGGGTAATACATTCAAAGATGAACCATTGTCAATGAGTACCCGAGCAAGAGAGTAATCTCCGCACTTCACAGATATGTGTAGGGCCTTGTTGTGCCCCCTTCCTTCAGTTGGAATCTCATCATCAGTAAAGGTGAGGTAATTACTTGCAACAAGGTTTCCGACGATCCCATCAAATTGGCCGACCGAGATGTCATGAGCGACATGGGCCTCATTCAATACTTTTGTCAATGCTGCACGATGGGCATCAGAACTGAGCAATAATGACAACAGAGATATCTTTGCGGGAGTTTGGTTCAGTTGATCAACCACCTTATACTCGCTTTGTCTCATAAGCTTCAGAAATTCACTGGCTTCTTGCTCGGATAGCGTCTTCTTTCCTGCATTCTTATCGACAGGTTCCTGTTCTGTGCTTTTGCCCTTACGGGCTCTTTCCTCCCCTTCTTTTGTTCGGTCCTCACTAGGCCCTCCAGGGGAATAGAAGCACCCACTTCGAGTCATACCACCGGTCCCTGAGATGTTAATGACATCTGGGTTGGTCTGAACCTTCATATCGTAACTCCACGGGACTGCATTGGTGCTTTTAAAGGGAAACGGAACTGGCAATTGAATGGTGATTGGTCTAGGCACAGTGGGAGCTGGCTGTGTGTTCTTCTTGTAATGGATTTCCAGTGGTTTCCTGATATTCTTGCTTTGGTCAATGCTTGACTGGAGCGTTGACACGTCTTCCTCTTTCTTTTGAAGACCTATTTGTATTATGTGTCGGTCTAATAAGTCTTGGAGGACTGGCTTGAATGCTTCACACGATCCGACACAAAGAGGATCAACACACGAATCCTTTCCGGCACATCCCATCATAATGATTCCGAAGTGACACAAATTAGCATGGATGAGGTCCAGAGGTGTGACAATGTCTTCCACTTTTCTGACCAATAATTGCCCCTCAACTTCCTCAATGGCATTGACAGAGGTTTTCCCGTGCCCCGGCAGAGGGTTAGTGGCAACATTCGGACCATCTTCTGCGAAAGTTAACCATTTAGATTCAATTAAATCTTGTACTACATATTTCAATGCCTTGCAATTTTCTGTCGAATGGCCAACTGCCCCAGCGTGGAATCCACAGCTGGCCTCTGGGTCATAGCTCCTACGGAAAGGAGGTTGAAGGGGTCTCATTGGACGGGGAGTGATCAAGTTGTGACTGATGAGGTGATTGAATAGGTCGGTGTATGACATGGGTATTGGGTCGAAATTGGCGGGCTTTCTTTCTTGGTAGTTTTGTGGTCTATAGCCTGAGTTGACTTGGTGAGGTGGGGCTTGTGGTGTTTGAGTAGGTATTTGTAAAGTCTGTCGGGGGTTGTTGTAGGGAGGCTTTCCGGATCCAGAGATGGCATTAGCTTCGCCCTCCTTCTTTTTAGGGAAACCTGGGAAGGGTCTTTTCTGATTGCTGGTTCCAGCGGAGCTATATGCAATCTTCCCGTTTCTCCATCCATTCTCTAATCTTTCCCCGATGACGATCATATCTGAAAAGTTTTAAGACACGCTCCCAATCAACCTGTCGTAGAAAGGGGATTGAAGAGTATCCATGAACATTGATACCATCTCTTTTTCTAACAACGGTGGTACCACCTGTGCAGCCAAACCTCTCCAGCGTTGGGCATATTCTTTGAAGGACTCATTGTCTCTCTTCGTCATGCTCTGCAATTGTGTCCTATCGGGAGCCATGTCAATGTTATATTTGTATTGCCTCAAAAATGCATCGGCTAGGTCTTTCCAGCATCTGATATGTGCACGTTCTAATTGCATGTACCAGCTCGAAGCTGCCCCAGACAGACTATCTTGGAAGTAGTGGATGAGCAATTTGTCGTCGTGAGCAAACGCCGCCATTCTCCTGCAGTACATGGTTAAGTGGCTTACAGGGCAAGTCGACCCTCTGTACTTGTCGAAGTCTGGCACCTTAAATTTTGGAGGGATGACCACGTTAGGGACGAGGCACAAGTCATAAGCATCTCTCGCACCAACATTGGATCCCTCAACTGCTCTCAACCTTTCCTCGAGCATTTGTAGTTTGTCTTGGGCTTGAGGGTTCTCCATAGAGTGATTGTGAGGGAGCCCACTCATACCATAGTAAGGATGGATCATCGGAACTATGGCTGGGTTCACATTTGGGGTATGTGAATGAGTGAGATTCCTGAGGTTGGAACCCTGAGCCTGGGCGTCAGCTATCGGCGGTGGAGGGAAGCCAAGTGGGAGTCTTTGTGGTACAACGACGGGGGTCGGGTTTTGAACTTGTGGTGCCCCCGGATTACCATCGTGACCCGTTGGTGTAAGCTGTTGTTGGCCCGCGATTCCTGAGGGACCGGCTTCTGGACTAGCATTGACTGTCGGAGGTGTGTAACCTTGTGGAAGTCCGTAAGGAGGCCATATGTAACCCTGGTCATTAGTCCCAGTGGGGGGCACTGTATGCGGGATCCCGAGTCCATTGGGAGGAGGAGGGTTGGTAACTTGATTTTCCGTATTCCCAGCGGAGACATCTTCACTTGTGTCTTTGTCCCTCAGAGTTTGTAAGACCTTTAAGATTTCAGCCATCTGTTCTTTCATCCCATCTATTTCTGCCCTAAGCTCTTGATTGCCTAGGTCTTGGGGTGGATTGTCTTGATCCGGGATATCTTGAGGCGGATTGTCCTGATTTTCTTCCATGTTTCTGGCCTGAGAACGAGTCCAATAGCGATGTTGACGCACCAGCTTGTCTTTTATTCTCTGTTGGTGGGACACATGTTATGAGTATATGTATGAGTATATGGATGGATGAAAATGCGAATGATGCATGTGTGCATGAGTCTTATTGTTTTAGGTCGGGAATTGCAAGCGCATCCTGATTTGTCATAAGTACACAAATTAAAGTTCCACAATATTTTCAATATAAAGGATCAGCATGTGAGACAAACAAACTTCATTGATGGAGGAAAGTACAACATTTTGGAAATAAAACTTCGAAAAGAAAAGTACAATGTTCTTTAAATTTCACTCAAATACATATGGCTTTCATTTTTCCACTCCTCCCTCTTTTTCTACTAGTAGCGCTGCCAGCCTTCTCCCGGAGTTCGGCAATCAGAACCTCGCAAAACTCCATGAATTTGGAAATTTGGACCGGGGTGTTAAACGGGTGCATTGCCGCGTTAGCCTCCTTTAGACGTTTGGGGATTCCTACGATAGCTTGATCGGCCAGCCATGCCAACTTTGAGAATCTGTCTTTCCAGTATAAGCTTTCATTCTTCAACTCTATGAAGACTTCATGGTTTTCTATCCTGCTGACCAGCTCCACAAAGCGGTTCTCCCAATAGATGCTTTCTGTCTTCAGCTGGTGGTAGACCTCCTCTTGATATCTGATATGGTCGTTCAGCTCATCAGATTTTTCATGCTCCCTTCTTAAGGCTTGCTGGTATTCTCGGAGTATCTCTTCAATGGTATCTTTATCCTGCTTGATACTTTTCACTTGCTCTTCAAACTCGGCTGCCATCATCCGGGACTCTCTCTTTGATACCATTAGCAGGCTCTGTGCGGTCTTTTCAGCCATCATTGATTCTTCCCATAACTTTTTCCACTTGTATGTATCATCGATGGCTTGGTTCATTTTCAGGTTGCAGCGTTTTATTTCCTCTTTCGCTCCTCTTAGGTACCTTTGAACCTCTAGTTTGTCCTTTTGTTCAATCTTGAGCTGCTTGCGGCTGTCTTCCATGGCCACTGACTTACTTGCGTTCTCCTCCTTCAACTTCTGGTTTTTTAGGAGCACTTTCTCTAACTCTGCCTGCAAGCCCTTCTTTTCTTCCTCGGCTTTTGACAATGCCATTTTAAGCTTATCTAAATCTTCAACAGTGGGAAGGGTAGGTTCAGGTATTTCTTCCTCAACCCATAGTGTACTTTGGTAAGGCAATTGGGTGTCTTGGATCCTCTTTTGGAGCCATTGGCGAAAGGTGGTTTCCTTATCGCCACTCTTCTTAGTAAGCTCTTGTCCCTTGCGGACGACCATATCCCACGCTTGAGAAATCTTCCGGAGCATGTCAACCTCTTTTGGGCTTCCTTCATGGAGGTAAAAAGGGATTAACATGTCTTCGGTGGGCGGATTTCGCATGGGGTACCCCAGCTGTCTTAGAGTTAGAGAAGGATTGTAATTTATGCATCCTCTTGTCCCCATGAGCGGGACGTTTTGAAAGCTTCCGCATTGAAAAACTACTGTGGGCCTCTCTTTCCACCATGATGGATGCCAACGAACCTTATATTCATGAAGGCCCCCCAGCACTTGCAACCATTCACCAGTGTTCATTATCTTCACATCACACCCTCTGGCGTCTTCAATTGGGCCTTCTACCCTGACTTTGTTAACGAAAGCATGGGTGAGAAGCCAAACATACAAGGCGTGCAGGCAGCAAGATATCCTTTTTCCCCTTAGCTCACTATAATGAGTGAAAGTACAGTAAGTGTCTGCAAGCATGGCTGGAATCGGATCCTTGAAGGATAAGAAGACGCCAATAGCTGTTGTGTCCACATATCTTTCAAGGCGTGGAAATAGGACAATGCCAAAGATAGTCAAAGCTAACACCTGCTTAAAAGGACCCCAATTTCTAGCGTCGGCGAAGAATTTCATTTGGCCTTCCAGATACTCTTGTGGGAATCCTGCAATGCCATTTCGGTTTTTCTTCCGGAGCTTCAGGTTCTCTTTGCTGGTTTGTAACATTGAGGCGAGCTTCTCATCTGTGTAGTATTGTCCCTGATACGGGTAGGGTCCCTTGTCTTGTTGAGGAAAGCCGAAGATCTGTGTATATTCTTCCAGGGTAGGTGCCATCTGGAAATTTTTGAAGGTGAAGCATCTTAATGAAGAGTCGTAGAACTGGCTCAAAGCGGCAATGGCATCCGTTTGCACGTCCAATTGTAGTAACATAATAATCTTCCCATACACTCTATCAAAAGACCTGCGCTCGATGGGCGGCAATCGACCAGCACATTCCCTTAGACTTGTCAGATTAGGCTGCTTCACTATAGGGTAGTTCAGAGTTTGGATTGCTTCACAGTTTGATCCCATATTGCCTTGCTTATGACAAAACTTTCGAACCTCTTACAATTCCCGGCAAACCTAAATGAGATGAATGCAATGTGAGGATTTTTTTGTATTTTTTTGTGAAATAATGATGATGTATGATGAATTAAAGAAAGATGTTACATGCGTTAATAAAAGCATATTTTGGTGATTCAGATTTTGAGGAACATTAACCATGTCACATAAAATATATGTAAAGGAAAAAAAAGAGTAAATGGTTTTCATTATTTGATTTTTTTTGAAAGATAAAAGTTTTTACGATGATGCAACAGGTAGGTGAATTGCTTTTGTGTCCTAAACAGGTTATGTCTTACATATAGGTCACGGTCTAGGGTCACTTATGTGATCAACCTCTCAGGTAGTTCTATTCACTTCCTCACAAAGGTTTCCAGAGCTAAAATCCCTTTCACGATATGACCCACAACGATAGCGAGCTACCTGGTGTGGGATGCCGCGAAAGAGCATACTCTGGTTGAGATTTTCATGAGAGTCAGACAGATAAATCCAGAATGACTGTCACTAATCATCTCCGCTCGTCCTAAGTTTATTTTTCAGACCCGGGTATAGGGCCCCACTCAGAAGTGTGTGAATAAATAGGTGTAGGTGATGTGTGTGATATAAGCAACCTAAACTACCCCAACTGCAAAAGAGCGAACAGATAGCGATATAAAAGTCTTCTACCCTAAGGTTTGCAAGAAAACAAATAGCAGTATAAAAGTCTTCTACCCTAAGGTTCAATATGCGAATATAAAGACTAAGGGTAAATAAAGTACTAAACTAACAAATAATTTACACATTTAATTAAATTAGGCTTGACCCTCTAAAAAAGGTCCCCAGTGGAGTCGCCAGCTGTAGCGACCGAAGAATCCGAGGAGGGATTCCTCGTTGTTTTTGGTACAATGGAGCCGCCATCAATATTTATTTTTAGGAAAACATTGAAAAAACCTTTGTTTTTGGGTTCGGGGGTCGATTAAGTGCGGGGAAGGTACTAGCACCCCGCAACATCCTAAAAAGGTTACCTTTTAATTTAATGTGTAGAAAAAGTTAGTTTTAAATGAAAATACCTTATTTACCCATTTTGTTATTTGCAAAAAAAAAAAACGGAAAGGAAGACTTAAATAAAAAAAATTAGTTTTTTGCGCTCGACGGGAGTGGGCCCCCGCTCCTACGTATCTCCGGGTGCGATGGAGAAATCAAAGCTACGTAGTTCTTGGGTAGAAAATATTTGTGTGTTGGTATTTTTTTTTATTTTTTGAAAAGTTTGCGAAAACTAGAGACCGTTCATGGTGACCAAACAGATAAATCCAGAGTGGTCGTCATTAATGGCTTTATTCGGAAAAGAAGGTATTTACAGCGTTCAAACGAGCGAGGCCCAGAGTGACCGCTATAAACAACCGGTTTGTGATTGAGCGTTTGTACGTTTGAAAACGTGCTTACCGGGAAGCGTGATAAAAAAGGAGCCGAAATTATGTTTATACTTTATTAACTAAAAAAAGAAGTTTAGGCGGATGTTTGCGATGATCAAACGAGTAACCTCAGAGTGATCACCGCTACTAATCCGCTGTGAAAAAAGGAAGGTTAGTCCTAACGGTCAAACAAGCAAGGCTTAGAGTGACCACTAGTAACAACCTATATTTTTTTTTTACGCGAATTTGATTATTCGAAAGAAAGAAAAAAGAACGGTTCGGAAGCATCACGTTGTGAATAAAAGCGGAATAGGTGATAAAAGGGGGGGTGCAAATAATAAAGGAGTTGTATTAAAAAAGGAGGTGTGAATAGCGTTTTGACGCTAGAAACAGCCGTTGAAGGTGCGAGTAGCGTTTTGACGCTAAAAAAACGGTTGATTGATTTCTTTTTTTTTTATTCTATTCTAGAACACGTGATTCTTGAAGCGCTTTTTTTCTTAAAAAACAGAACCTAGACTAAACAAGCCTGGTGTTTTGAAAACGGATTATGGAGAAAAATTCTTTTGTTTTTTTTTTTGTTGTCATAGTTATTATTTAATAAAAGGGGGCCTTTTTACTTTTTTTTTGAAAAAAGATTTTTGTTATTATATATTTTTTTTAGAAAAGGGTAGTGACATTAGTAACCATTTCCTTTAAGAAAATATTTTTTTTAAAAAAGGTTTATTTTTAATCCGAAAATAAAAAAAAGGAATACATTTTTTTTACTTTTTTTTTGGTTTATTTTAAATCCGAAAATTAGTACCTAAATAAAAATGAACACATTTTTTAACACTTTTTTTTTAGGTTTATTAAAAATCCGAAAATTAGTAACCATTTTTTAAAAAAAACAACATTTTTTTTTATCCGAAAATTAGTAATTATCTATTAAAAAAAACAACATTTTTTTTTACACCTTTTTTACTCCGAAAATTAGTAATTGTTTATTAAAGAAAAAAAAACATTTTTTTTTTACCTTTTTTACTCCGAAAATATTAGTAACCATTTTTTAAAAAACACAACATTTTTTTTATCACTTTTATTTAATCCGAAAATTAGTAACCATTTTTTTTAAAAAAAAACAACATTTTTTTTATCACTTTTATTTAATCCGAAAATTAGTAACATTTTTTTTATAAAAACAGCAATAAAAATTGTTTTTTATAGCAACATTTTAACATAAAAAAAAAATAGCAACATTTTAACATAAAAAACAACAACAAATTTTTTTACAACAACATTTTAAACATAAAATAACAACAACAATATCTACATAAAAAAAAACAGCAACTAAACTAAAAAAAACAGCAACTATAACAATTAATATATATAAAAATAAAGAAAAAAAGCAAGAACATATGCAAGAAAAAACTTACAGCAACAATTCGGAAATTACAATTTCATGAGGGTATTACAGTACTTCAGAAACATTAGGGCATGAACTCCTCCTAGGATCTTCTTGGTATAAAAAAAATAAATTTAAACTAGAAAAATAAAATTTTGGAGTGAGAAAAAAAACGAAAAGAAGGGGAAGAACAGTGAACAAGTCTCACTGTTGTTTCTTTTTCTAAAAGATCTACACTCTTTTTTTTGAAAATTTTTCTTTCTCACGAAAACCCTATTCCTTCAAAGATTTCTTCTTCCCTTTTTTCCCAAAAGAAAAAACCGTCCCTTCTCCTAAGGTGTGACCCCTATTTATACAAAAAATGTTGCCCTTGCTTCTCTTCATCAACTTGCACAGTGATTTTTCTGACATGATATGGGGGTTAGGGGAGAGTTGTTGAAGGGGAAAATAAAAAATGAAAACATGAGAGATGAGGGGAGAGGTGATGGTCGAAGGTATGGGCATGGAGAAGGTGAGAGGAAGGAAGGGAGTGCCATGTGTGAAGTGTGTGATAGGGAGAGGAATGGATGAGTGTGTGAAGAGAAAAGAAAATGAGTGTGTGAGAGGAGGGGAGAGGAGAGAGCCGTGGGGTGAGGGAGAGAAAGAGAGGATGAAGTGAAGGTTGAGTGAGTGGAAAGGAAGTGTGATGTGAAGTGTGTGAGGGAGAAAGAGTGAGGAAGTGAACATGGGAGAGGGGAGAGAGAGTGAGTGAGCCGTTGGGAATGAGAGAGAGAGAGGAGTAGGCGTAGGAATGGGAGAGAGAGAGAGGTTGAGTGTATTGGGAAGGGAAAAAATGGGGAAGTGGGAAGTGTGGGGAAGTGGAATTGAGAGAAAAGAGGAGAGGTGGAGTGTGGAAGAGAGAATGCAAATTTCAAGGAGGAAAAAGGGGGGTGGGGTCGAATATGGAGGAGGGTTTTTGGGGATGAATGTGGATGATTTTTTGGGTTAAGGGGGAGAGTGAATGTGGATGGCTTTTAGGGTAAAGGGGGGGTGGTCGAATTAGGGTTAGGAGGAGGGAAATTAGGGTTTTGTGATGAGTTGGGTTATGGGTTATGGGTTGTGGGTTAGGTTTTTTGTTGTTGTTGGGTTGGGTCATGCGAATTGGGCTAGGGCTTGGTGGAGGAATGGGCTTTAAATGGCTCAATCCTGATTGCACCTCCATATATTTTTTACAGACCCCCCCTATTTTCTTCTTTGTCTATTTTGTTTTGATACTTCTAATTATTATTTTTTTTTCAAAAATTAAAACTTGTAGCAAACTAAAAATAATAAAACATGGCATGAAAAAAAAGAATATTATTTTTCTCAAAAATAAATAAAATTTCTTTTTTTTTGGATAGGACAAAATTAGGGTATTACACCAATAACACTTTCGAAGACATTTTTTTCCACATGCATCACATCAATGAAATGCCTTACATGTAATGACTTCCAGTATGGCAACTCAAAGAAAATCGACTTTTTCTTCCACCCTCGTTTGGCAAGCTCTCCTGCAAAAGGCTTCCCAAATTTAATATTCAAATCTTTCACCTTTTCAAATAGTTGTTCACCTGTCAAAGGCGGTGGAGCTTTACGGGTTTCTGAATTCCCATTGAATGCCTTTCTCCACAGTCGATACTGATGAGTTGGAAGCAAAAATCTACGATGACCAAGGTAGATATTCTTCTTACCATGTTCCAACCACATCCAATCTGTATTATCTTCACATATAGGGCATGCACACTGACCTTTGTTACTGTACCCAGATAAATTGCCATATGCTGGAAAGTCATTAATTGTGCCAAAAATCATAGCCCTTAGGGTGAAACTCTCTTCTCTGAACCCATCATACACCTCTACGCCAGTCTCCCACAGTAGCTTCAAGTCTTCAATCAAAGGAGCCAAGTATACATCAATATCATTTCCCGGTTGTTTGGGACCGGAAATTAACAAAGACAACATCATATACTTGCGTTTCATACAAAGCCATGGAGGTAAGTTATAAATCGCCAAAATCACGGGCCATGTACTGTGGGAGCTACTCTGGATACCGTGCGGGTTAAATCCATCAGCAGACAATGCAAGTCGAAGGTTTCTTGATTCCCCCCCGAAATCAGGATAATCAATATCAATTTTTTTCCATTGCGGAGAATCCGCCGGATGTCGTAGCAAGCCATCTTTAATCATTTCATCCTCATGCCAAGTCAAGTGTTTTGCATCTTCTGAACTACGGTACATGCGCCTAAATCGAGGAATTATAGGAAAATACCACAACACCTTTTCTGGAGCAGATTCTTTCTTCTTATACCGCGATGCATTACATTTTGGACACGACTTTAACAATGCATGTTCATTCCGAAATAATATGCAATCATTGGGACAAGAGTGTATCTTCTCATAGTTCAAGCCAATGGTGCCTAGCATTTGTTTAGCATCATACGTCCGAGAAGGGAGCACATTATCCTTTGGCAACATATCTTTCAATAGTGCGAGTAATTCCGTAAAGCTCTTATCCGTCCATCCGTGACAAGTTTTCAAGTTATACAACTTTATCACAGCCAATAATTTTGTGAACTCGGTACAACCCGCATACAACGGTGTCTCCGCGTCGGTTATCAACTTCTCAAACCTTTGAGGACAATCATTAAGATCATCTTCAACAGCCTTTGTCATCTCTTCAAATTGGTCGCCATCAAATGTATATTTTTCGGTGTCAACCGACGCACATCTCTCAGTACTATTATTCATATTTGAATATTCGCCTCTCACCTCACCGTGCATTGTCCAACAAGTATAACTTTGATCGATTCCGTAGGCCTTTAAATGTCCTTCCAGCTCAACTGCAGTAACTAGGTTTACATAACAACACTGTAAACAAGGACATTTGAATTTGCAAGAAGCTCCCAATCGTCGAACAGCAAAGTTAACAAAATATTCTACTCCGTCGACATATTCCTTCGAAAGACGATTTGCAGACATCCACTTTCGATCCATATTTAACCAAAATTGATAATAAATAGGAACTATGAAAAAGATGAGAGTTCAATAAGCCCTGCAACGCATACACTTATCACATTTCTTGTAGAAATCATATTATTAAAATAATCAAAAGATGATATTTCTCATCATCGCCAGTACAACTCACTAGTTAAAATCTAGTTCCTAATAAATACCCTGAACTTGTTTCTCAAATAAGATCAAAATGAAAATACATGTTGCTTAAGTTTCAACTAGCTCACAAGTTACAGTCACAGAATTATTGGAACACAACATCAATGTATAATACTAATGCATCATAACCAGCCAGCCAACAAAATTGAGTTATTCTAAATTTGTATTTTATAAAGCATAGTGATTGCTAACCTTTATAAGTGGGACAAGAGGAAGCTGAATGGAAGTTGGATAACAACCAGGGTTTGCGACAAGGCGTGCAGTCTTTATTTCCTCTCTTAAAACCTCTGTCAATCTATGTACAGCTTCTTCCTGTTACAGATAACTAGATAAACTCAGCATGAAGATTTTTAATAGTGCATCCAAGATTTAATCTAACAAACTGCAACATAAACCAGGAACAAACAATAACAACATATAGCTGCATAGAAAATAAAAAGAGATTATAAAATTATGTCTACCTTGCTTGCTGGTTCACTATTATAAAAAGAATGTAGGAAATAATATTCAGTTACTAATTATGACTAAAGGCCATGTGTTGTAAGCAAAATCAAGCTTCAATACACCTTCAAAATGAACCCATTACAAGAAAATTGTTCAACTAACTTAACTTTTTCATAGTAGAGATAACAAACAATTGACTCTCAGTACTCAAGCCAATACTAATTCATTTAATAGATGCTTAGTTTCTATGAATTATGCAAAAGGAAATTCCACCCATAATAAGCTCGAACAGCAGCAACACTGACTCCAATCTGTTTGGGGATAAACAAGCATCTGTTTGTTTCAGATTCAGCAGATATAAAGGACAAGGAAAACTTGTTTTCCTGCTATGAAAGGGGGTTGACATTGGATCGAAAGCTGAAACAAATATTATACTTGTTTGGCCACTACTTGCTTGCAGCATAACCATTCTGTAATTGTGTAGTCCACGTCGGATTCAAAATGCTTTTTCCTGCAACTAAATTGAGATTCTAATAGACTAAAACGATTTGCCATAGTGTTCTTAGACTAATATTACTTATCCTTTACAATACTTTGTGAAACTCTATATGCAAATCTCTTCTAACTTGCACAATATAGTAGTGTCTTTATCTATAAGGCATCTGATAACAACTGGAAGGAAACTGAAAGGAAACTGAAATATGCACAACTGGAAGGAAACTGAAATATGCAAATCTCTATATGCAAATCTCTTCTAACTTTGTATTCATTGAAGTGTGTGCACAACTGGAAGGAAACTGAAATTTTTCATTGAAATGAATAATGAATCTGATACAGATTATATAGAATATATATGTGGAGTATGCACTTATTTGAAAAGGGAAATAGTTCAGTTAAGATTAGTCTTTGTAATATTATAGAATCAACAGCAACATCACAAACAGAAGAAATATGTCAAGTGCTTGGAAACTCTCAGAAACTAGTGCATGAGATTGTTAATGTTTTACTTTTATTTGGTCAAAATTGTTGTGAGGTTTCTAAAGCTGCAATTAAAGCTATATCAGCATTATGTTCCTTACAATCCAACAGAGAGAGTTTGGTGAATGGAGGAGCAATTAATGGGATAATAACATATATTTCAGCTTGTGAAAAAAGGCAACAACAGAAGAATTTGGGCAGGAAAAAGTCACATATAATGGGGTCCAATTCATTTTTTTAGGCACAACCATTCTTTTTGACAATAATTTTCATTCATAAATATGTTATTTGCTACTTCTTATTTGGTTCTTACCTTTTCACAATTGGAGGAGTTAGTACCATTGGCAAACCAAACAAGAAGAAGAGAAGTTCCTATCATCATATTTGCTAAGCTATTGGCTCCAACTTACACTAAACAAAAATCATTTGAGGGATCTTTTGTGTTAATGGGGAATATAAATTAGGCTAATTTGCTAAACATAATGTTGGATGCAAGTGAAAAGGAAAGGTGTTGGTACTTGGTTTGTTAAATTTTATATATTATAAACTGAGCAAAAAATTGGAATCAAATATTTTTTATATATAAGAGAACAAATAGAAAAAAAAAATGAGAAAGTGACTTCTTGTGAAAGGTACGTGGAATACAAAATAATGTGATAGCATATACGTTGAAGGGAGAAAGGATTGAAATTCAATGAAAGCATATTTAAATATGAAACAGTAATGGATATTGGAATTTGGAAAATAAGAAATCGATTTTGGGCAGGTGATTAATCAAGTGAAGGATAGTGGCATTGTACCAATTGCATTTGCTTATAGACAAACAGATTTACAAGAACTTGTGCAACATGAAGTGACCTTGTTAGATAGGTCTCAAATACAAATGTCAAAATCCACAAATTTAGCTTATCCAAATGCACCCTAATCCATGTCAAAAAGCACCATACAGGGTATTGGAGCTTAGAAGTGCAATGCATTCAAAATCTGGTCATGGATTGTGATATTTTCAAATTGTTACAATTGCCAAAAATATATATGTAACTTAGAAATTCTTACAATTGTTAAAAAAATTTCAGGCTATTGGAAATTTCTCAGTATTAAACAATAAAAAGACTACAAACCTTAAAGCCAAATGTTCAGTTGCTAATGCCCTATTAGTTAACCTATTTAATAGTCAAGTTATAGAGTAACTGAAAGTGACATACCAGAAGTTTGAATCATTTAATAAAACATGTTTTGAAGAGCACCAAACAAACAGGAAAGCAACAAACCAAAGGGTTTCGATCTAGGTAATCTGGAGAGCTAGTGTAGATAAACCTATGGAAGAGCACCAAACAAACAGGAAAGCAACAAACCAAAGGGTTGCTTGAAATCCAAGAGCAGAGAACAATAAAAACCCCAAAGGCCAAAATGGCAGAACAGTTAAATCAAAATTAGACAAACCAAAATAGGAAAATGTTGGGAGCCAAAATAACAAAAAGAACTAGCAGACCTTTTAGTAAAAGAATTCAAAGGGGCACCACTAAGAGTTCACAAAGCTGAACAATTGGTAATTTCATAGCTAAATCAACAAGCAAACCAGAAATGTCCCAATATTAAAGTGTCAACAATAAACTGGTATACTTACACTTCCCAAATTTCCACTGTTATCGTTATCTAGTCACTCAAATAATCTAATCAGTTCATGGCTCCCAGGCAGCAGAATTAAAGAACACATCATCATAATTCACAACAACAACCAAAACCTATTCATGGTTCAGAGTCATAGCAACGGCATAGAGGGGCTCAAGTGAACATATATCTTCACTGTTAAAAAATTCTGAACAAATACATCTTGATCCTTCTATGTATTAAATAAAGTTACACAAATAAATTTTCCATGTCACCTTGATATTGTGAGGAATAGCTTCCTATGTGTTATTCATTCAACAGCAAAACATCGTAATGCTTAAAAATGGAAGAAAAAGAAGAGCAAAAAAAAAAACTAACCCACAGGACGGCATTGAAGTTGAATGGAAGGACGGCGTGGTCGCAGCAAACGCGGAAGGACGGCGGAGGCTGGAGAGCGTACGCGGCGGAGGGAGGAGAGGCGAGGGTGGAGGCGTGGTCGAAGGAGAGCGTGGTCGAAGGAGAGACGGCGTGGTCAAAGGAGAGACGGCGTGGTCGAAGGCGGCGGCGCAGGGTGGAGGAGGCGAGGGTCAGGGAGCGTTTCTGCGTTTGGAACGTTTTGCGAAGAAGGAGGGTACGGTGTACTGGAAGGAGGGCTTTTGGACGGCGTGGTCGAAGGAGAGTGTGGTCTAAGGCGGCAGCGCAGGGTGGAGGAGGCGAGGGTCGTGGAGCGTTTTGGGAAGAAGAAGGGTCGTGGAGCGTTTTGGGAAGAAGAAGGGTCGTGGAGCGTTTTGGGAAGAAGGGTCGTGGAGGGTACTGTGTACTGGAAGGAGGGCTTTTGGGTTTCTGCAACGGGAGGAGATACAACGCGCGAGGGAATAATATTTTAGAAAATTAAGCATAGGTAGCGCTTTCTAAAAAGCGCTCCTGATGGGTATGCGAGATTTTGAATGAGGAGCGCTTTCTAAAAAGCGCTCCTGATGGGGTATGCGAGATCAAGAATAAGGAGCGCTTTCTTAGAAAGCGCTCCTTATGGGGTATGCGAGATTTTTGAATGAGGAGCGCTTTTTTTAAAAGCGCTACTGATGTTTAAGCCTGATGAAGAATGAGGAGCGCTTTCCATAAAAGCGCTACTGTTGTTGCTAAATAAGGAGCGCTTTTTTAAAAGCGCTACTAAAGGGTGCGCTCTTTTTTTAAGTTTTTGGCGTAGTGATTCGGTATTTACAATTCAGTTGTCCTGCCACTGTATTAGATTGATGATGATAGTTGATGTGCTGATGTGTTTAAGGTTGATGTATTATATGTAACAGCTAAATAGAAAAATCAGCCACAGTCTGAATTGATTGTTTGCTTGAGGACAAGCAAAAGTTTAAGTTTGGGGTTGTGTTGACTCTCAATCATATGATGTAAGTTATGCATTTTTAGGACCAATTGTGCAGGGTTTTCATTGTATCACAGTCATTATCTGGGATTTAGTTCAGTTTTAGATAATTGTAGTAGGAAGTTCAATTGTAAGTAATTCCTTCACTTTTGGAGCTAAATGGGACTTGAAGACCTCTTAATTGGTTGTGGCATCTTTCGGCGAACCAGACACTTGCCCGGAAATGCAGCGATCTGGAGGAATTTTGCAAGTCAGAACTTTCTGTTGTTTTTCGCGTCGCGACCAGGAGGGTTCGCGACGCGATCTGGAGGAATTTTGCAAGTCAGAACTTTCTGTTGTTTTTCGCGTCGCGACCAGGAGGGTTCGCGACGCGACCTGAAGCAGTTTTGCGAGGCCTGAAGCTTCTGTCTTTTGTCGTGACGCGAAGGACACGGGCCGCGTCGCGATGGTGCGTGAAAATTAGGGTTTTTAAAGCAGTTTCAGCAATTTTTGAAGGGACTTCGTTTTGGGATTTGGAGCCACACTTTGGAGCAGCAGCTGGGGGCGTTTTTGGGAGCTTCTAATCACTTGGGAACAAGGTTTTGAAGACTTCTCATGGATTCCTCTATGTGTAACTTCTCCTTATTTCTATCTTCTCTTTCCTTGATGTTGTCCATGTAGTTTGTTTTGATTAGGGAGAGATGACTCTCCCCAAACCTATCTATTGATTACTTTGTTATGGTTGATTCAGTTGTTTGGTTAATTTATCATAAGTCTATGCCTCTTTGTGTAATGCTTTACTTCTACATATGCTAGTTGTAATGAATTAGGGTTTGTGATCACATAGGGATATGGGTTACATTCTTGATATGGGGTAGTAGATCACATACTTGTGATCACCATAGGAATATGGGATTGGATATGTGAATTCTCTATTTCTTGCGTTTATTGCTTTACCTGTTGGCATGAATCACCTAAGGGATTAGGATTTCTCAATTAGGTAAAAGGGGTTTTGAGGCAAGGGATTGTCCTTAACCTAATATTGTGAATTGAATCTGGTAATTTAAACAAACAATTTGAGATTAGCTGAAGGATCATAGGATAGGTGAGGGGAGAAGATTCGACCCCTAATCGCCTTTATTTTATTGTTTACAAACGTTTGCTTATTTTACCGTTACTTCACTTTTCGTCCAACTGTTACGTCTAAGGATTAATTTACTTGCCTATTGATAATAAATCACAATACCTGCGGATACGACCGGTACTTACCGTTAATTTTATTACTTGCGACGATAATTGGTACACTTGCCAAAGTCCTAACAATGGGTTTGTGAGAGTTTGCCTAGAATGGAGGGTGGGAGTAAAATATATTTTTTGTTATGGTTTGTGCGAAGAATGACTTGTGTGTCAAGAGGCTCCTTTAGGGTGTAGATACATGTTGGGCTTCCCCAAAACTCATAAGATGGACGAGATTTATATTGAAAGAGATTTTAAAACTTTTAACGGTGTTCTCAAATCTTAGAACTGGGAAGACCTAAAACGTGAGGGAGTGGGTCTTATAGGGTGTGTTTGGCAGAAGAGAAAGAGAGAAGAGAGAACGTTTTCTCTCTTCCCTCTTTCTATTGTTTGGTACACTCTCTTCTCTCTTCCCTTTCTCTCTCATCCTTCTTTCTTTTCAACCAAACACACTCTTATTGTAAAATAGTAAAAAATTAATCCCCTTCGTTTCCTCAGTACAAGAAAATTGACATATACCCACAGACGCCTTTAGTGACAGTAAATAAAACCGTAGGTATATGTATCATGCACCTACAATTGTTTAACAAACCGTGGGTTTAGGTTTCCTATACCTACGATATCAAAATTCGCAACTATATGTATTAGCAATGGACTAAATGTCGTGGGTATAGACGTATTTTAATTTCCCTCTATCTTTCTTGTGGGTTTCCTCTCTAATTTTTACTTACCGAGACGCAGAGAGACGCGATGAGAGAAAAAACAAAACGCAGAAAATACTTTCCCCTAACGCGTTTGTTGGGCCCTCTATGCGTGAGTCTTCTTTCTAGAAAATACTTTCCCCTACTCATGCTTCCTTAATCTGAGTTAGGGTTTCCAAAATCTCAATTATTCCACATATCAGATCTGTTATTTTCTTGCATTTTCCCAAATAGATTTGTGCCTCTATTATCTAATTTGTTGCATTTTCTTAAATTTCTCTGTTATCACTTTTCCCCTTTGCTTTGTGTTGTCATGAGTCTGCCTTGCCCTGATGATGGTGGGTTTGGAAACATTTGAGTTTGCCCAAAAAAAATGGATCATTAACCCAAAAAGTATGCATTCAGTGGGATATTTTGAAGACGTGAACGATCTACCACAAGTTAGCAGAGGTATGAAGTCCTATGGAATTTGGATCCTCTACAGCATGTAGAAGGTGCAACAAGTGTTGCGCCGTTAGATCTAGAGAGAGAAAGCTGCTGCGCCGTTCTCTCTCTAGATCTAACGGTGCAGCAACTTGCTGCACCCTCTACATGATGTAGAGGATCCAAATTCAAGTCCTATGGCATGGTTTTCTACTCCCTATGCATCAAACAAATGGCATTTTCCTCATTGACTGCTGTTAGTGTAAAGGGGGAAACTGCCTACTTAGTAGATTGCATTTTTTTTCTTTTGGGTTAGCATACTGTAGCTTCAGCTTGATATTAGTGTATTTCTTTTGGGTTAGCAGATTGCGTTTACAAATTAAGTAAAAGTTTATACTCGACAGCCAGGATATATAAGACATTATGTATTTCTTTTATTTTCAACAGGTTATATATGCTTCTAGTGTCCTTGGCCAAATGAGTTCTCCATTGCAGACACTAATGAAGACAGGTATGTTTTATTTTACTCCTAAAATTTTTATGAATGTAGTATGAAAAAATCTATTAAGTTTGGTATCTATGTTGTATTCTTTTATTTTCAACAGGTTACAAATGATTCTTGTGTACCTGGCCAAATGAGTTCTCCATGTGCACACACTAATGAAAATAATGACACTAATGAAGATTAGAAGTTAATTTTCTGTTGATGGAGTTAGCTTAGAAATTACGTGTATGAATTTGATTTCATTGTACCTTTTAAAATTATTGCAAGACTCTTATGTTTTTTTAAATGTCAATAATACTCTTAGATTGACATTTTTACTACTTTGTAAGTTGATATGCTTGTAAAGACTTGATGTTAATTATCAATATGATTAGATTTTTTATTGTAACAAAAATATATTTATTAAATTTATTTTGTATTAAATGGTGGGTATAACAAATTAGGAGGCGTCAATAAAACCTATACCAGTGGAGATTCGGCCGTGGGTATATAGTAATATTGAGAGTGTTGTTAGATCATGTACCATTGGAAAAGTAACTGTGGGTATAGCTCTAAGGTTTTGTCCAACGATCAAAAAATCTGTCACTATAGGCTATAGTGACGCCATTCTTCCGTGGGTATAGCCAAATAAAGACCACGAAACGATTCGTCCGTTGGTATAGGTTTTTGGTGCTATACCTACGGTTTTTAACCCTTTGCCCACGGATTTTTGCCGTCGCTATATGTCAATTTTCTTGTAGTCCTCTATCTCTCTCTCTCTCGCTCTCTCTCCCTCTCCCTCTCTCTCTCTCGCCCCCCTACGAAACACACCCAGTGTAAGAGATAGTTTAGGAGGAAATGCTTCTCTGATTGTTGAAGCCATATCAATAGTAAGGACACTATTGGTTGTGCCTAAAGCAAGTGCGTCTTATCTCAATTCGTAATAAAGTGGAACTATTGAGTCCTAGTTGTCGAACCCACGTGAAATAATAGTGATTACTGAAATTCCCAAGAGTACTTCGTTATTTAACTGAGGGATTCCGAATTATTTATAGTAACTTTTTTTTAGATAAGCAATTTTATTGAAGGGGGCACAAGGGGTGCACCAACCCTTACATGGGAAAGCGAGGCCTCGTTAAAACCTCCATATGACCCAAAATCCTTAGGGAAAAAGACTCACGAGGAGGAAAAAGAGTACCCCTCTTTTATACTGTTCTACACAGAGAGAAGGCAGCCCATTTGGCAATTAAACCAATCTGAAAAAACTACCCCACATTTTCGCCCGTTCCTTGCGATAACCCCCCCCCCCCCCAAGGAGGTATATATTACAGCCCATTTACATTGACAGCCCCTCCCTTAAATATTATTCTATTCCCAGTGTTCCAAACCACTATCCATCCCCCTTTCTTCTCTTCCCATTGAGCTTCTCACCAAACTTCATGAAGTTGGATACAAGATCAGCCTGCATGTCGACGTCCAACCCTGACCAAGATGTAACACTGCTCCATATTTTCTTTGTTACTTCGCACGACCAAAACAAATGTTTTGTTGATTCGGTCTCCTTGAAACAAAATACGCAACATATAGGTCTCGTGTAGAGGATAGAATCCCTCGCTTATGAAGAGCTTCACGAGTTGCTACCTTGTCTAAGAGAAGCCTCCACGTGAATATCCTCGCCTTTGAAGGAACATCGCATCTCCATAATTTATTGCACGCTTCAACTCTTATGTTCTCCGCTTGCGCATCATTGTCTGCAAGATAAAAACACAACCATTCATAGCAACTTTTCACCGTAAATCTGCGAACTGAATCCAAAGTCCAGCACCATTTATCGGCTTCATTCATAATCGAACCAGCTTCCTTTTGTTGGTTTATAATCAGAAACCAAAACCTTACCCTTATTACAAAAATAACAGCAAAGTTTAGTTCAAACTAAACTAACCATTGGGGGGAAGTATCTGTTTTACAGTCCTTAACAGCTAAGTCAATTTGTTAAGTTAGTTAAAGTTTGTTAGGATTAACAAACTTCCCTAACAAACTGAAACTAACTTAACAATTTCAGCATATAGCCGTTGCATTCTCATGTATATATAGAAGCTATGTACAGCAGTGAAAATACAACAGTTTACAAGAAATAAAGTTTTACAAGCGTTCTTTAATATACCCTAAGTCTTCTGTTCCTTCTTTCTTCTGTGTATAGCCATCTTCATCTTGTTCTTCTGAGAGTTTTGTGTGAGTCAGTTTGCTTCAACAGGTGGTTGAAATCAGCCTCACAAAACAAGAGAAAAACAACAAAGTGTTAGTAATTGTTTTCAGTGACTGAAAACACAGCAAAAGTAAGAAAACAGAGAGAGGGTGAGAATAGCTACCTGTTGGTCTCAAGGAGAGTTCCACGATCTAGAAACTGTTGGTGATCTTCAAAGGCAGTGATGATCTAGAAACATACTAGGCAAAAAAACCAGAACAAGTTAGGGTTTGAAAGGAAATCAACAATAAAAATAGCAAACAGAAAACTAGTAACGTAGTTACCTTCGTGGTGGTGTCCGATTCAAAACCCTGGTGTTGAAGAACCTGAAACACAGAAACAGTGTAGTTAGGGTTTGCTGATTTGTGAAGAATCAACAACAAAGAGAAGGGGTTTTGAGTTATTCGGTCACCGGCGTTCATATACTTGATGATTCAAGCAGTTGGAAGCTTAAATCAACAAGATTTGGTGTAATCTGAAGAAGACCTAGCAGAGGTTCATGAAGGAGGAGAAGAGAACCAGAGCAGAGAAGAAGAAGAAAAGCGAGAGAAAGAAACGAAGAAATGGGAACCGGTTTAGAGAAGGCTTTATAGTGCTTTCAAATTGGGTCAACACGTATCCAATTTCAACCCGTGTGTTGCTACAGTAATACCCACTGGGTTCCGCACGGGTATTATTGAACCCAGCTGAGTGCAGGGCATTTTTGTTGGGCCTGTCATATTGGATCCTCTTCTTGCACCCCCTGTTATTGCTGGATACAGCCTGCAGTGAAGAAATTCAATATATAAGTATCAAAATAAATACCTTTAACAGTTCTTTCAGCCCAGCTATGCATTGATGTTCAATATGCATCAGATCTGGCCAACAATTCCAGTCCCAGCACCACGTCAGATTCTGCCAACGACCCATACCAGCAACGGATATTTCCTTAATTGCTATGAGAACACAACTCACGAATTGCTACGGTCGCAATTTCATTTATCCATATACCCCTTTCCTAATCCGGTCCTATTTAGTTCCCATAGTCACTACCAAGTAGTCCAACTTGTGGTACTAAATAATAGTTTAGTAATTCTTACCAAATGAGCATAATAGTCATTTCCCCATCAATGAAAAAATTCGGTGACCACACCAAAGTTATTTCACTACTAGATAGCGTCGGCCAAAAACACACGCTAATAAGCCAAAACGGACGCTAACTGTCTTTTAGCGTCGGATTAGCGTTGACCACGTGTTGAGGCTAAAATGTTCGAAGTTAAATCTAGCGTCCCGTTAATAACAGCTGACGCTAACTTAGAGTCAGCTAAGCCGACGCTAACACAGACACTAACATTGGGGCCGACGCTACATAGTCAACGAAATACAGTCAACAAAATAATTAGAGTCGGCTTCGCCGACGCTATATAGTCAACAAAAAAGAGTTAACGAATTAACTAGCGTCGGCTTAGCGGACGCTAAAGTCAACCAGTCAATTAGTTTGGTAGCGTAGGTTAGGGCGGCGCTAACTTAAGTTTTTTTTTAAAATAATTATCCTACTGCTCCTAATGCTTTTACTTTATACCTTTACTACCACTGCTCCTAAAGCATTTTTAACACGATCATGAAACAACATGACATATCAAAATGCTTAATACCAAATACCATAAAACAAAACATTCTTGAAACTACAAAACATAATAGTCTTGAAACTACAAAATATCAAATGTTTTGTCATCCAACAAATACATAAAAGTAACCATAACAAGATCAATTCTCGCCATCAAGTGACTCTTCATCCAAATCATCATCATAATGAGGATGTGAATGAGAATGGCTAGCACCACATGATCCACGCTCCAAAGCATCCAGGCGATCTACAAGTAATTTTTTCATCTCATCTAAATCATTTTGTACCGTCTGAGAACGCTCATTCGCCTCTTGAGCCTAGGCTATTGCTAAGTCTAGCTTCCCTCTCTACTTCCAAAGCTTCCAAAGATATCCCAAGCATGAAACCAAAAGAATTATGTTGTGTCATAAAGGCGACCACGAGAACGAGGCTCCCAGCCAACGTCGAGCACTCAACTACTCCCGCTCCATCTACCTCTTCAACATCATCTCCAACTAAGTCAGACACATTTTGTTTGAATGTATCCTGATCAATAAGAAAAAATAATAAGCTACTAAAAATAATAAGCTATTATCAAGATATGTTCACAACCTCTTCCTTTAGACAAATGTGAGAAATTAACTAAAAGTAAATCAGTGCATGATTAAATGAAGTTATATATAACCCTGTTTGCGTTTGTTGTAAATCAGTTTTGTAGCTGTTTCAGTAGATAGAGGTTAATACTTCAGCATAAAACAGAACAAACAGGTGCTTAATTGTGTAACAGAAATGAAAAACTATCTGCAATGTTACTCAACTTGATTCAGTCATTTTTACAACAATCAACATCTTCCCTATGAAGATTGAGAAAGGGATTCAACAAATGACATGCTCTTTCTTTGAGGGAAAGAAACAGAGTCCCAAGAAAACTTTCTGATGCACCATGCCTCTATCCGCATAGAAAGAGCAAAGATGGTATTTGTATGAAAAGAGTATGCAATGTACAATCTCAAAATTCCTATCATGCATAGGTAGTTATCATGCATTTAAAATCCTATTTTGAATCCTATTTCAGAGCAGTGGCAGCAACTTACATAGGTAGTTTCCGCTTGACGATCAACCCAAACACCAGATTTCCTGTTGTGGGTTTTCAAAAACAATTCATCTGGTCGCACATCTCTTTTATACTCATTGCACTACAAAAAAATAAAGATGCAATCACAATTGATTAACTCAAACCAATAATTAATGATAAAGCACAAAACAAAACAATCATTAAAAAGCTATTACTGAGTTTAATACTTACGAGCTCTAGTGCCAAGTCAATGTGAGCCTTGCGGACTGAGGTGTGGACCGCTCCACCTCTTGATGCAAATTGGATATGAATTAGTTTCATAACAGTTGACCCTAGGAGTGCAAACTTCGTACTTACTTGATAAAGTACAGAGAACCTATACCACACATTAAAATTAACATCACAAAAAAATTTTTAGTTTCTCCATTCTTTTCAACATTTTTAATGAGAAAAGATTGATTAACTGTAGGAACAATGGAGCATGACTAAGACATATACAGCTTGCTCCATTATTTTCAACAATTTTAATGAGAGCAAATTGATTAATACAGGAACAATGGAGCGTGACTAAGATATAAACAGATGCAGCTAAACTATAAGTTGATTAATACAGATTGATTAATAGAAAAAATGTTCACTATTTAAGTAACATAACACTAACAATGTTAAGGAACTATATGAAAAAATTAACTTGTACTAACCTTAGTCTTCAAAGACTAACCTTGTGATGTTCAACAAACTTAAACTTCAAAGGGCTTCCCCCTTTTCTTGTAAGTTGAGTTAGGTGCTTGCCTGCGTCATTCAACAAAGCAAATAAAGAAAATGTAGGAACTAAATGTGGAAGCTATATTTGATTCTAATGAAATAATGAAGCATAGAACATAATCAAATGAATTATTCCAAAAGGGTTCAAAATTGATGTATTCAGAATTGATGTATGATAAATCAGCAGTCATGTATACTCAATCAATGGAACAATGCTATAGTTAATACTCAATCAGCAAGCTATTTTCCTCTTTTTAAGGTGAACTCCTAATAACAGTTTGATCACCAGTATTATGTCCTTTAATATTGATGTTTGAAGTTGAATCATCAGGAAAGATAACACTAATTAGAACAGATTTTCCAAAATTTAACATATATTGCCAGTAACATTGAGGGAACTGGTGTGAGAAACAGACATGAAGAGGATACAATGTTGACCAAGAGACTTCAAACACAAGAGGGGGGTGAATTGTGTATTTAAAAAATAGCACTTAAAATTAAACTCTTAAAAAGATTTTGATCAAATAAGGCGCTTAAGAGAGTTTGAATTGAAATAACAATAATAAGACAATGAAAATAACTTGCAAGGAAATTAAAGAGATGAAGGGATAGAAGATGACACAGAGATTTATACTGGTTCGGCCAAACCACAGGCCTACGTCCAGTCCCCAAGGAATGCTCCAAGGGATTTCAACTAATCACTAGCTTTTAAAACAAGTTCAGCTAGAAACCTTTACAATCAGAGAACTTACAACACTGGGATATCACCTCCCTAAAAGAAAACCTTCAAGAACCAAGAGATCTCGCCTCTCTTGAAAAAACTTGGGAACACACCCAACAAATGAGAAGAAAAGGATTTGATAGCACACTCAGTAGTGTGGATAAAACAAGTTGAAGCACAGTAATACAATATCAAACTATGTGAAATATAAAGCTCTCAAAAATAAAATTGCAAGTGTAAGAGTAGTGAGAGTGATGAGAAGAATAATAGATCTCAGATGCAAGTGTAAGTTGTAGAGTGTGAAGCACCTCCCTATTTATAGGTTTAGGAAAACGTAGATCTGAAAAAAATATTTAATGAAAGTGAAGAATCGATTGTGACATGAAGTTAAAAAGGTGAGGAATCGATTCTTATCATTTTAGAAGCCTCAAGAATCGATTCTTTGGATAGTTGAAATAGTGAGGAATCGATTCTTTACATTTTGGAAAACATGGGAGTCGATTCTTTGTTCTTTGAAAACAAGTAGGAATCGATTTTTAGGACCTCCTTTATAGGTGAAAATCGATTCTTCACTTAGTTAAAACAATGAGGAATCAATTCATGGCCTATAGGATTGCTTTGAAATCGATTTCATAGTCTCTTGAAATAGAAGGAAATCGATTTTAGCTTTGTCTTGAGTATATGTAGAAATCGATTTCATGCTTTAAACATATGATTAAGAAATCGATTCTTGGCCTTTAGAAAATACTATAAATCGATTCTTGGCCTTTGGTGCATAATAGAAATCGATTATATGCTTTCCAAAAATTATTTTCATATCATGTGTGCTTGTCCTATTCAATTATGCATGCATGGGATTTGTTTAAAAATATTTTCATGCAAAATTATTTTTATGAAACATATTGTGAGTGTGTGATTTATTTTATATTTAGAGAGCTTTATTTTCACTTACAAATTGTCCTAATACACACACAACAGTAGAACCACTCTTGACTTGATCTTGATTACATTTTTCTGCTTTTTGCAGTCTAGTCCTTTTTGACTTTCTTTTGTCAATCATCAAAACCAGATTATTCCTGTCAAGGCATATATTCACATTCTCCCCCTTTTTGATGATGACAAACATCTTTAGGAGGGATTTGCTCAATGAAAGGGTTAGACTAGAAATATTTTGAAATAGTGTATATATCAGAGATAAGCGCAGATTATACTCCCCCTTTCTATATGCAAACATTTAAAGAATACTCCCCCTGAAACATGCAAATCACATAACTCTCCCCCTTTTGGCATTATCAAAAAGCGGGAAAAATAAATAAATCATGTAAAGGCATATATTCCAATGATAAGTGAAAAACAATTTGCAAAAATTTTCAAAAGCCTCATTTTGGAACTCACCACCGTGATCACTCCGGATAGATGCAATACTTAAACCTTTTTCATTTTGATTGATCTTAGCAAGTTTTCAAAAGGCACCAAAAGCGTCATTTTTATGAGAAATAAACAAGGTCCATGTATAAGAGTAATAACGAGTGCATAGTAATTGCAACCATAAGACAAGTAGAAGAATCAAACACAACCTTATTACCTTTGTTGCAAAGATGACTAATACTTAGCAAGTTATGCTTCAAGCCTTCAACTAACAATGTATTTTCAAAACAGGATTTGGTTTCTTACCAATAGTGCCGACGCCACTAATTTTACCTTTTGTATTGTCACAATAAAACACAAGTCCGCTTCTTTTTGGAGCTAAATGAGAGAACTTCTCTTAGTCTCCTGTCATGTGCGTTGAACAGCCGCTATCTAGATACCACTTTGAGCTTTTGGCTTTCAAGCACACCTACAACACAAAATCAATTTTTGGCTTTTGGTACCCAAATCATCTTGGGTCCTTTTGGGTTAGTCTTGGGAATTGTGCCCTTTGGAATCCACTTCCATTTGTCATTCATATCAATATTCTTTCTTGCATTACAAATAGAAGATGTATGACCTTTTCTACCGCAATAATAACATTTTGTAAAAGGGCTACTAGAAGTTTTGTTTGGACAAAAAACTTTTTGAAAGATTTTTCATGGTTCTTTGGTTGATATCCCAAACCAGCCTTATCATAAGTTCCCCTTTGGTTTCCCAAAATGATATTTAGATTATCTCTTCCCATGGTGAATTTTGCAAGAGTGTTGTGTAAATCATCAATTCTATTTTTCAAAATATTGCAATCTTCACATTTGAAAGTACTATCCTTTTTATTTTCATAAGAGTTGCACGAGGAGACCTCACAGAAATTTGTTTCTCTTTAAGAATTTCTATTTCCTTGTTTAAAGTTTCGATTTTAAATTGAAGAGAGGAAATAGTTTTCTTTGAAGTGGAAACAATTTTTCTAAGCTTACTTGACTCATTATTTAATTCTTCACAAATACTAAGCAACTCATCATAAGTTAAATCAAGTTCAGTTTCAACGAAGTTTACCTCATCTTCCTCATGCTTTGCCATGAGACATAGTTTTGCTACCTCATTCTCGGAGTCATCGGATGATTCCATATCATTTTCATCCCAAGCGATGTACGCCCTACTTCTTTTTGATTTCTTTCGAAGATCTCTATATTTTTGACTTTGAGGACAATCTGGCTTTATGTGCCCTTTTTTACCACATTTATAACATGTTGGGTTGAAGGAAGTTCCTTCCTCACTTTTGCTTTGAGGATTTGGTTTACCTTTATACCTTATGAACTTTTTGAATATTCGAACCATTTCACTCATGTCTTCATCACTTTCATTGGAGCTATCATAATCTTCCGTGTCACTTTCTTTGATACATGCTTTTAGCGCAAGTCCTTTATTTTTCTTTTCACCTTCCTCACTTTCAATGAGTCGATTTAATTCGAGCTCATGTTCCTGCAATTTACCAAACAAGGTGGTTAAGTCCATAGACGATAAATTTTTAGATTCCGAGATAGCTGTCACTTTGGGTTGCCAATTTCTATTTAGGCATCGCAGGACTTTATTGGTCAAGTCCTCATTTTCGAAAGATTTTCCAAGGCCTCTAAGATGGTTAACTATATGGATGAACCGTTTGTTTAGTTCTTGGATGGTTTCACCCGGTTTCATCTTAAATAGTTCATACTCATGAGTTAATGTGTTCATTCTAGCCCTTTTGACCTCGGTAGTACCTTCATGGGTCACTTGAAGGGCGTCCCACATTTCCTTGGCGGTTTTACAATGTGATACGCGATAGAACTCATCGATGCTTAACGCAGTTGTAATGATGTTCTTAGCTTTAAAATTGTATTGAACCTTTTCTTTTTCATCTTTGGTCCAAAGAGATCTAGGTTTGTTCACCATTACATCATTAACAGGATGAGTGGGAACAAACGGACCATTTATGACAGCATCCCAAATATCACAATCTATTGCCTCAATAAAAATTTTCATTCTTGTTTTCCAATAATCATACCCTTCACCATTGAAAGATGGGGGTCTGTTTAAGGAGTCATTTGAAGTCATCTTGCCTCTTGAGACAGTTAGTCTTGACCAAGAGTCTAGCTCTGGTACCACTTGTTGACCAAGAGACTTCAAACACAAGAGGGGGGGTGAATTGTGTATTTAAAAAATAGCACTTAAAATTAAACTCTTAAAAAGATTTTGATCAAATAAGGCGCTTAAGAGATTTTGAATTGAAATAACAATAATAAGACAATGAAAATAACTTGCAAGGAAATTAAAGAGATGAAGGGATAGAAGATGACACAGAGATTTATACTGGTTCGGCCAAACCACAGGCCTACGTCCAGTCCCCAAGGAATGCTCCAAGGGATTTCAACTAATCACTAGCTTTTAAAACAGGTTCAGCTAGAAACCTTTACAATCAGAGAACTTACAACACTGGGATATCACCTCCCTAAAAGAAAACCTTCAAGAACCAAGAGATCTCGCCTCTCTTGAAAAACCTTGGGAACACACCCAACAAATGAGAAGAAAAGGATTTGATAGCACACTCAGTAGTGTGGATAAAACAAGTTGAAGCACAGTAATACAATATCAAACTATGTGAAATATAAAGCTCTCAAAAATAAAATTGCAAGTGTAAGAGTAGTGAGAGTGATGAGAAGAATAATAGATCTCAGATGCAAGTGTAAGTTGTAGAGTGTGAAGCACCTCCCTATTTATAGGTTTAGGAAAACGTAGATCTGAAAAAAATATTTAATGAAAGTGAAGAATCGATTGTGACATGAAGTTAAAAAGGTGAGGAATCGATTCTTATCATTTTAGAAGCCTCAAGAATCGATTCTTTGGATAGTTGAAATAGTGAGGAATCGATTCTTTACATTTTGGAAAACATGGGAGTCGATTCTTTGTTCTTTGAAAACAAGTAGGAATCGATTTTCAGGACCTCCTTTATAGGTGAAAATCGATTCTTCACTTAGTTAAAACAATGAGGAATCGATTCATGGCCTATAGGATTGCTTTGAAATCGATTTCATAGTCTCTTGAAATAGAAGGAAATCGATTTTAGCTTTGTCTTGAGTATATGTAGAAATCGATTTCATGCTTTAAACATATGATTAAGAAATCGATTCTTGGCCTTTAGAAAATACTATAAATCGATTCTTGGCCTTTGGTGCATAATAGAAATCGATTATATGCTTTCCAAAAATTATTTTCATATCATGTGTGCTTGTCCTATTCAATTATGCATGCATGGGATTTGTTTAAAAATATTTTCATGCAAAATTATTTTTATGAAACATATTGTGAGTGTGTGATTTATTTTATATTTAGAGAGCTTTATTTTCACTTACAAATTGTCCTAATACACACACAACAGTAGAACCACTCTTGACTTGATCTTGATTACATTTTTCCGCTTTTTGCAGTCTAGTCCTTTTTGACTTTCTTTTGTCAATCATCAAAACCAGATTATTCCTGTCAAGGCATATATTCACATACAATTTGTCAATCAAACAATAATAGCAGATGGATTACGCAGACATTGATAAACCCTAAACCCTAAATACACAAAATCAACAAAACCTTAAATACACAAATCAACAAACCCTATCAACTGAGGAAAATTTGTCAAAAAAAAATTGTTTTCAGAGAGATAGGGTGAGAGAGAGAGAGAGAGAGAGAGAGAACGAACCGAGAGAGAGAGAGAGAGAGAGAACCCAAACGAGAACGAACCCAAGCAAGTGAAACTTCGTGAGCGGAGGACGGATAGGGAACTCAAACAAGAACGAACCGTGAGAGCGGAATGAGCTTGACTGAAGAACACCGTGAGTGAAATGGAAAGAGAGGTAACGCTGTGAGTGAAAGGAAAAGAGGGGAAACGTTGTGAGTGAAATGGAATTAGAGGGAAAAAAGAGTGGGAAAGTTAGGGTTTTTTGTAAAAAAACGGAGATGTAGCGTGTGCTACGTCCGACGCTAATTTCCTTTTTTCAAAAACAAATAAATCCATGGGGTAGCGTGGGTCAGTCCGACTCTAATCCAACACTAATAGCGTTGGTGTCGAGGCCGACACTAAATAATGGACGCTAATAAGCCATTTTCTAGTAGTGTATTGTGGCAAACATGTACTAACCCGTGTTTTCATTTACCCGCTCACTAACCACACAAACACTAAATTCTGGCTAATATGTACTAACCATTGGATTGTTGTATAATGATCACCGAAAAATTTAGTAACTATTACTAAGGAGTTCCTTAGTATTATAAGCCATTGACGCTAAGAAGTACCAACTCCTCTGCTAGAGTTGATTAAACCATTAGTCAAACAAGTTTAATTACCTTTTTCCCAAAATAACTCCCTCGATCATAATGAAAATTAAAGTCAAGAAAAACATTAAGAACAGGGAAGTTGAATTAATGGAAAATTAAAACTAGTGATTGATTAATTCTACTAGTTTACTAACACTAATTATTATGCAAGTCCACCAACTAATTAGACGAGCACTATTAACTAATTCAATTGATAATATACTTATATTTAATACATGAAGAATCATATTGAAGGTTTATTTTTCTTTGTTCGTTACTGTTGAAGGTTTACTCCTTCATTTAATCCATGTGCAAGCAGTGGCGGACCCACATAGTAGTGAGGGGGTTTAGTTGAACCCCCTGAAAAAAAATTCTGCTTACTGCCCTATAGAAATATTTTTTTGGCACCCGTGAATATTTTAAATTGCACCAATAGCCCAAATTTTGCACCCATTTGCACCAAAGACCCAAGCTTCACTTACCCAAACAAACACACACTCTCGCAAAACACACAACGCATGCCCTCTCTTCTTTCTTGAAAAGGAAAACCAACGAACGACGAACGCAAGCTTTCTGGAACCACGCCGCACGCCCTCTCTTCTTTCTGGAAAAGGAAAACGAACCAACAGCAAGCTTTCTTCTTCTTCGCGAAGCCTTCTGCCTTCTCTCTCGCGAAGCACAGCTTTCTTCTCTTTCGCGAAGCCTTCTGAGTTCTGCCTTCTCTCTTCTTCTCTCTCGCGAAAACGGCCTTCATCAACTGAAGCTTTCTTCATCTTCTCTTTTCCCGTGTGCGTCTGACTTAGGTATGTAGCTTTCTTCTTCTCTCTTCGACTCTTCCTGAAATTTGATAAAAACCCTAATTAAATTGATTGAAAACCCTAAACTTAAAATTGGGGATAATTTCTGAATTCTGATTGTTTGATTGTTTGAAATTCGGAATTCTGATTGTTTGATTGTTTGAAATTCTAAATTTGAAATTAGTATTGAGTATACTAATTGTTTGAAATTCTGATTGTTTGAAAGTCTGAATTTGATTGAAATTGAATTCTGAGTATACTAATTGAATTTGATTGAACAAGGTCATCAAATGGATAAATTTTTAGTAAAGAGACCAAGGTCATCAATTGATGAATGTGGATCAAGCTCACAACAACAACAAGAATTTGCTGAGACTTTTTGCAGTGTGCAATTGCTCCTTGAATTGAATTTTCTATCTCAGGAGTTGCACTGCTACACCTTTTCAGAAGCTTATGATGAGCTTGACATCCATTTGATTTATTTGAAAGTGAGAACGATGTTGAACCAGATATAGATGAAGATGATGATGATTTGTTTCCTGAAAGCAATTTGAAGCCAACAAAGAATGATCTTGTATGATGGTTAGTATTGTTGATTTTTTCTTCAATTTTAACTTTGTTTCTCTTGCAGGGTATAATAACAACTGAGGGTGTGCCAATAGCAATAAGCCCAGCTTAATGGCCCAGCCCAATGATGGAATTAACGCTGCCAAACAGAATTGTTTGTTGGGTCTTGCGCACCCGAACCCGGCTGAGATGGATTCTTCGCGGGTCGTCCTTGACCCGAGGTATATATGCTTTTCTTTTCTCTCTCTTCTCTCAGAAACTCAAGAAACCCTAGATCTCTTTCTTGTTTCTCCGTTCTCTTCTTCTCTCTTCTCTCACTCGAAGTCTTGCTGCACCGTAGCTCTCACCACCGGTGATTGAAGCTGCGATTCAGCTTGATTTCTGGTCGATGATGATCTCTGATGATGATGAAACAAAACCCCTTTGGTTTTGCTCTGAATCAAGCTCACTGAGACCACAATCTTCTCTTCTCACTCTTCGACAAATCGCAAACCCTAGTTTGCTCAGAAAGGCTTGATCTCTTCGATCAAGCTCTCGATCCACCTTCCTTCAGGTAGACCTACTTCTTCTTTTACGTTTTCCTTGATTTCTCTTTGATTTACACACTGTTCATGGAACCCTAACTTTGAATCTTTTGATTCTTTCAGGTGTGGGTGTGATACGGTTTTGAAACAAGATCAAACAAAGGTAAAATTACACTCTCTTGTAATTTCTCACCCTCTGTTCTCTTTCTTGAATAAAAACCTAATCACTATGTTTCTGTTGCATGAACTTGTTGAGTTTCAACCTGAAACTTAACCCAGAATACCTTCTTGCACGAAATACCTTCAAGAAAACCTCTTCAAGTAAACCAGAACCCTTTCCATACCTTTGTTCCTTTCTCAGTTGTTTCTGTCACAGAAACTCAGATTCTAACACTTGTTTTCTTATTTCTTGCTAGGTAAGATCACTCTTTGATTTTACAATCAGAAAAACTTAACAACTGATAGAATGCTGAAGATGGATTGGAGCAAACGTTCTTCAAGGGGTAGAAAGTAGATAGACTCTTTGAAATTTAGAAAAAGTAAAATTGTATTGAATGATTGTAAGTTTTCTGTACAGAGTTGTAGTTTATATACATGACTGGACACTGAGAACTAGCTGTTAGGCACCAACTTGGTTGTTAGGACAGCCAAGTCAGTTTGTTACAAACAAACTAGAAGTAGTTATAGTTAGTTATTTCCATAACTACCTCACGTTTAAATGATAACAGCCAATGGCAATATGTATTAATTAAAGCAGGTTTTGATTATAAACCTCAATACCCTACCTTAATCAAAACATTCCTAAGTTTAAAGTAGACAACCCTACCTTAAACTAGACTAGAGCTGAACTTAGAAAAAAACAGCATAGGCAACTTAGGGACACAGGACAACCCCCTGGAAGGTTTAAAACAATAATAGTCTAAGACAAGCCCTTAGACAATAGCTATAGGTCATTCCTTTCTTAGAGACTTAGAAAGAAATAACATTTAGTTGCCTTCTAAGTTTAGCAAAACCTTCACCTTTAAGAGCCTTGGTGAATATATCAGCCACCTGGTCATTAGTTGAGCAGTAGTCCAATACTAGAACACCCTTAGCAACTTGTTCCCTAATGTAGTGGAACTTAGTTTCTATGTGTTTAGTTCTTCCATGTGATATTGGATTTTTGGCTAAGTTAATAGCTGACTTATTATCCATAAACAGAGTTATAGGATTAGTTAATTCTACACTTATTTCCTTAAGCAAGGTTTCTAACCAGGCTGCTTGGGTGGCAGCATGACATGCAGAAATGTATTCTGCTTCACATGATGACAAAGCCACGGTGGCCTGTTTCTTAGAGCTCCATGAGATAGCAGCCCCTTAAAATAGGAACACATAACCACTTGTGCTTCTTCTGTCAACCTTGTCTCCACACCAATCTGAGTCACAATAGCCAACCAACTTGTTATTACCTGTAGACCTGCCATTAGGAAAAAACAGACCATAATTAGTAGTGCCTTTTATATATTTTAGGATGCGCTTTGCAGCATTCAAATGAATCTGCAAAGGGCAGTTCATAAATCTACTGGTTACACCAGTAGCATAGAGTATGTCAGGTCTGCTATGACATAGATATCTTAGAGACCCAACAATTTGTCTAAAATAGGTTGCATCAACTTTAGTGCCCTCTTCCTCTTCTTTCTTAGTAAGATTACCCTCAGCTGGGTTAATTGCAAGATTGCAATTTTCCAGCTCAAATCTCTTTAAGACCTCATTGGCATATTTTTGCTGATGCAATATTATTCCTTCATTTACTCTTAGGAACTCCAACCCTAGAAAATAGGTCAGTTTTCCCAAATTTGTCATTTCAAATTCTTCTTTCATAGAAGATTTGAAATTTGCTATCTCTTTAGCACAACTAGCAGTCACAAGTAGGTCATCCACATAAAGACATACAATCAGCAAGTAGGAGTTTATGTCACCTTTGACATAGACTCCATACTCTGTTGTGCATCTAGCAAAACCACTTTGAATAAAGAATCCATCTATCCTCTTATTCCAGGCCCTTGGGGCCTGTTTAAGTCCATAGAGGGCCTTATGCAAATGTTTAAGTCCTCTTTGCCTTTTTCAATAAACCCAGGAGGCTGGTTGATGTAAACAATTTCCTCCAAAGGTCCATTTAAAAAGGCAGATTTCACATCTAGGTGATACATGTCCCAACCTCTACTACAGGCTAGTGCTGTTACTAGCCTGATAGTCTCATGTCTAGCAACAGGGGCAAAAACTTCTGTGAAGTCAATGCCTTGTTTCTGTTGGAAACCACGTGCCACCAGCCTTGCCTTGTACTTAACTATGTTTCCATTAGGATCAAGCTTTAGTTTAAAGACCCATTTAACACTAATAGCTCTCTTTCCATTAGGTAACTTAGTTAAGGTCCAAGTTTTATTTTTTTCAATAGATTTCAGTTCCTCTAGCATAGCCATTTTCCACTCTCCTTTTTTTAGAGCTTCAGTATAGTCTAGAGGTTCAGAATCTGCCACCATAGCAAAATGGATGATATCTCCATCATCATCCACCTCATTGTCCCTTACTAGGTCATAATCAGCCAACCTACTAGGTAGATTCCTGACTCTAGCAGGCCTAATAGGGTTATTAGTAACACCAGTTTCCTGTTGAGCTATCTCAGGTGAGTTTGGCTCAACAGCATGTTCCTCAACTTGAACATCACCTCCAATAGGCTCATCATCACTTTCATCATCATCAATTCCTTGATGATGTTCTGGTAACTCAGTGTTACTTTCATTAATCACATTTGAATCAGTGGAGCTTGCTTGCTCCTTCTTATTCCAATCCCAAGCCTCATCCTCAAGTATAGTAACATCCCTAGATATTTCTAACTTACCTGTTAAAGGATCAACTAACCTGTAAGCACCAGTAGGGTGATACCCAACTAGTACCATAGGCTTACTCTTGTCCTCTAACTTTTTTCTCTTAGGATCAGGAATGTGTCCATAGGTTAGTGATCCAAATACCCTTAGATGTGTGACACTAGGCTTATCCCCAGTCCACATTTCCTCAGGTACCTTATCATCTAAGCCTCTAGTAGGACATGATCTGTTTAGTAGATAAACAGCAGTGGATACTGCTTCACCCCATAAGTCTTTTAGAAGGGATTTTAATTTCATCATGCTTTTGGCCATGTCCAGGATTGTTCTGTTCCTTCTCTCTGCCACTCCATTGTGTTGTGGAGTGTAGGGAGAAGTAACCTCATGAACAATTCCATGACTTGTACAGAAGGCTTCAAATTCTTTTGAAGTAAACTCTCCTCCTCCATCTGACCTAAGGATCTTAAGCATGTTACCACTTTGTTTTTCTACTAAGGCTTTAAATTCCTTGAATTTAGTTAAAGCCTCATCTTTTGTCTTAATCAGGTAGACCCAAATTTTCCTTGAAAACTCATCAATAAAGGATCAAAAATACTTGTTCCCCCCTTTTGAAATCACATCAAATGGGCCACATATGTCTGTGTAAACAACCTGTAGGAGATGTTTAGACCTTAGTTTTAAATCTGTCTTGAACATCTTCCTGGGTTGTTTACCCAACAGACAAGTGGTGCATACACTATTAGGTTTCTCAATCTTAGGTAAACCTTCCACTAGGCCTTTAGAGCTAAGATTAAGAAGACTCTTATAGTTTAAGTGCCCATACCTCCTATGCCATAGAACACTTTCAAGATCAGTGGTAGCACTAAGGCATTCTGCCTCTATAGTGCTAATACTGGTTTTAAAAGTTCTGTTCTTAGCCAATTGAGATGTTAGAATCAGTTTGTTTTTTTTATCAAAAATCTTAAGTTTCAGGTCTTTCATAATGACTGAAAATCCCCCCTCTATAAGTTGCCCTAGGCTAATTAGGTTGCAGCTCATACCTGGAACATAGTAGACATTATGAATTGTGACTACCTGACCATCTCCTTTCTTTAGCAGTATGTTTCCCATACCTGTAGCTTGTAGTGACCTATCATTTGCACATCTGATAGTAGTCCTCTTGTTAGGGTTGAAATCTACTAGCCAATCTTTATTTCCTGTAAGGTGATTAGAACAAGCAGAATCCAAATACCATATTTCTGTAATACAGCTCTCATCACTCTTAGTAACCACTAGTGCAATATAGTCCTTATTTTTCTTAAGTTCAATATTAGTTACCTTAGTTTCTGCCTTAGGTCTAGGTTTAGAGTTATCACTTATAGCACTAAACACTACTGGGCTGTCTGAATCAGAATCCTCTTTTGCAACATTAGCTTCTACTTCTGATTTAGACTTATTCCTGGTTGGGCATTCAGTGGCATAATGCCCAAATTTATCACATCTATAACATTGAACTTTTGATTTATCCTTCTTCTTAGAATCACCCTTATTCTTATAATTAGGTTTAGATTTAGGCTTATTTTGTTAGAGTTAGGTTTAGAGGAAGACTTACTGTTGCCAGGCTTTGAGCCTTTCTTACCTTTGCCTTTTGTGAAGAAGGCAGTGTCTTCATCATCACTGTCTTCATTTAGTAGATTTAGCCGTATTTCTTTGGCTTCTAATCTACTTTGCAGCTGCTCAACCTTTAAGTCCTCAACATTTAGGGTGTCTTCAAGGCTGTTCACTGCAACATAATATTTCTTAGTTAGTGATCTCAAGATTTTTCTACAAATCTCTTCATCAGTAAAAGTATGACCATTTAGGGTCATGGCATTGGTAATTTTCTTTACACGACCACAGTAGGTCACAACATCCTCATCACTTTTCATCCTTAAGGTTTCAAACTGAGCCCTAAGAGCTTCCAACTTTTATTTCTTAGCCTCGGTTGAACCATTGTAGTAGGAGTCAAGGGTGTCCCAAGCTTTCTTGGCACTCTCAATTCCCCTAATTCTATCAAAATTACTATCATCTAATCCTATATGAATTAGATGTAAAGCTTTCCAATCTTTCTAGATTTCTTCTTCAAATTTCGCATCATCTTCTGCAGTAGCAGGTGCTGTCACTGGTGTCACACCATCTCTGACAACTTTTAGCACTCCCTGGCAGCCAAAAACTGCTTTCATTTGGTGGCACCATCTATCCCAATTCTTTCCATTGAGGATGGGAATTTGAGCCCCAAAACTAGGATGTGTTTGCATATCCTTAGACATATTAAACTGGAACACTTCACACACAGTTAGATTTTAAAGAAATAGAAAGAAAACTTTAAAGAAAACACAAGAATTGAGTAGAGATTAGAGTATATGCCCTGGATCGTTTATAGTAGCTCTGTGTATACCATGTTGAATTTTTGCTCACTTTCTATGTTGTATTTGCAGGAGGGTGTATCAAAACACTGAGGGAGGTGTAACTTGTAAAGCCCAGCTTTACCTACAGCCCAACCCAATGATGCATTGTTGGTCAAACAAATGTTTTTTGTTGTTAGCTGCACACCCGAACCCGTTTTGGAAATACAGCGCGCGGGTCGCCCTTGACCCGAGGTATATATGCCTTTTTTACTCTCTCTTCTCAGATAATCAAGAAACCCTAGATCACTTTCTTGTTTCTCCGTTCTCTTCTTCTCTCTTCTCTCACTCGAAGTCTTGCTGCACCGTAGCTCTCACCACTGGTGATTGAAGCTGCGATTCAGCTTGATTTCTGGTCGATGATGATCTCTGATGATGATGAAACAAAACCCCTTTGGTTTTGCTCTGAATCAAGCACACTGAGACCACAATCTTCTCTTCTCACTCTTCGACAAATCGCAAACCCTAGTTTGCTCAGAAAGGCTTGATCTCTTCGATCAAGCTCTCGATCCACCTTCCTTCAGGTAGACCTACTTCTTCTTTTACGTTTTCCTTGATTTCTCTTTGATTTACACACTGTTCATGGAACCCTAACTTTGAATCTTTTGATTCTTTCAGGTGTGGGTGTGATACGGTTTTGAGACAAGATCAAACAAAGGTAAAATTACACTCTCTTGTAATTTCTCACCCTCTGTTCTCTTTCTTGAATAAAAACCTAATCACTATGTTTCTGTTGCATGAACTTGTTGAGTTTCAACCTGAAACTTAACCCAGAATACCTTCTTGCACGAAATACCTTCAAGAAAACCTCTTCAGGTAAACCAGAACCCTTTCCTTACCTTTGTTCCTTTCTCAGTTGTTTCTGTCACAGAAACTCAGATTCTAACACTTGTTTTCTTATTTCTTGCTAGGTAAGATCACTCTTTGATTTTACAATCAGAAAAACTTAACAACTGATAGAATGCTGAAGATGGATTGGAGCAAACGTTCTTCAAGGGGTAGAAAGTAGATAGACTCTTTGAAATTTTGAAAAAGTAAAATTGTATTGAATGAATGTAAGTTTTCTGTACAGAGTTGTAGTTTATATACATGACTGGACACTGAGAACTAGCTGTTAGGCACCAACTTGGTTGTTAGGACAGCCAAGTCAGTTTGTTACAAACAAACTAGAAGTAGTTATAGTTAGTTATTTCCATAACTACCTCACGTTTAAATGATAACAGCCAATGGCTATATGTATTAATTAAAGCAGGTTTTGATTATAAACCTCAATAAGTATTCCCATTCTCACTTGTTTTTTCTTTGTAGTCTCTCATGATAGAAATTCAAGATTGATGTTTGTGCCTTTGAATTTGACCATATGGAATTTTCTTTAGTCCTTGCACTTGCTTGTTTAAAATTTCTCTTGCTTTTGAAACTGAACCTTCATCAGCAACTTTTGTTGAAGTTGCATAAGTTTCATAAGAGCAACCAGATTTTCCAAACCAAGACTTAAGATAAGCCCTTGAAGCCTTCAACAAAAAGAGAGTCTGCCTGTAATTGGTGTTGTAAAAGAAAAAGAGAGTGTGAGTGTGAGTTTTGTAGGAGTTTTTCAACCATTTGTAATCTAGGGGGAAGGTGAAGACGGAGGAGTTTTCCTTTGTAGAAAAGCTCATCAGCTGGTGAAGTTGTTGAGTCTTTCTCTTGAACAATGGAAGTCATTTGGAACTCAAATTCTATAAGCGGTATAAAAAGTTTGACACCCCTGACCCCGGGGTCCTGGGTCCGCCACTGTGTGCAAGCATGCACAACATTATTATTATGTATTGGAAGTAGTGAAGTACATGAATCTGCACGGTCTATTATTTGAACCTGGAGTAAACAAGTACTTAATTAGACAAATCAGCGGCTGTTATTCTTTATATATTTTTTTCGTACATTTATTGTATTATTGTAGTAGTATTCTTTAATTCGGTGTATAAATACTTTAAATTGGACACGGATTAGACGCGGGATGATTATATTCCAATTAATTCCAATGCTCACTCATTATTTGTCAAAAAAAACTATTATATCAAGCTCACTCATTACTTTTTCTTACTATTATAGTATTTTCTAATGCCATGATTATCGATACTAGAAAGTCTTGTGGGGTCACAACACTTAAGGTGTGTTTGGTATATAAGAGGTTAGGAAGAGAGTATAATAAGGGAAGAAAGGAAGAAATGAGAAATAGAATAGATTAGGCTAAATATCAGTTTTGGACCTTTATCTTTGCTCTTGGTTTCACTTTGGTCAGTTATCTTTTTTTGGGTCTATTTTGGTCCTTTATCTTTCATTTTCGTTTCATTTTGGTCCCCGCCGTTAGTTTTTCTAACGGACGCCACGTTGGTAGTTAACTGCTGACGTGGCGTCCATCTTCATTAAATGACGTGGCAAAATTAATATTAATTAATTCTAATTGATAATAACACATAAGCATATATGCTTTTTAAATTATAAAATTACAAAATACAAAATACAAAATACAAAATCTAATAAAACAAAAGATTAAAACATTACAACATTAAACCAATTGAAGAAGAAAGAATTGAGAAATTAAAACAGAGAACCTAGAAACGATTGAAGAAGAGGAACATCAGAAACGAAGAACATAAACCCAGAAACAACACACGAAGAAGAACCCAGAAACGAAGAACAACATTCCACCAACACCAACATCAGAAACGAAGAACATCGATCAGAAATGAACAACACACGAAGAAGAACCCAGAAACGAAGAAGAAAAACGAAGAAGAACCCAGATGGAACCCGAACCCAAACCCTAATCGAATTCTAACAAATCTGCTTGAATCACTTTATAGCGAAAAAGTGAGATGCGAAAACTGAGAGATAAACGAACCTCAACTAGAATCAAAGATCAGGGCTCCATGGGTAGCGTACAGAGGTTGGGTTCTAGTTTGTGAGGTAGAGCTCGTTCAAACTAGAGATTGCAGAATGGGAGAGAGGTTCATGAGGGTTTGGGTTTGGGTTTCTGGTTCGTGAGGGAGAGCTCGTTGAAATTTCACTCCGATTGCAAGATTTGGGGATTTCTGGTTCGCATAGGGTTTGGGTTCCTGTGAGAAGAAGAGAAGGAAGAGTTGTGAGAAGAAGAGGGTTTCTGTGAGAAGGAGGACTTGTGAGAAGAAGAGAAGGAAAGGGGGATCGTTGAAATTCTTGTTGTTGAAGAATTGTTGTTGATTTTCTGATTTGATTAACTTCTGATGTTTTTGTTGTTTTAATCTGGGTTTTTAATCTGGAAGATGAACAGATATGGAAGATATGGAAGATGAACAGATGTTTTAATCTGCGTTTAAATCTGGGTTTTTGTTGTTTTAATTGTTTTATCAATTAAAAAAGTTTAATGCTGATGTGTTATTATCAATTTGAATTAAATAATGTTAATTTTGTCACGTCATTTAATGAAGATAGACGCCACGTCAGTAGTTAACTGCCAGCATGGCATCCGTTAGAAAAAACTAACGGCGGGGAGCAAAATGTAACGAAAATGAAAGATAAGGGACCAAAATGGACCAAAAAAAAAGATAAAGGACCAAAGTGAAACCAAGAGCAAAGATAAAGGACGAAAACTGAGATTTAGCCAATAGATTATAGCACACATTTAGGTACACACATAATTAAGAAAAACGAGAAGATGAAAGAATTAAACAAAATATTATATATATATATATATATATATATATATATATATATATGAAATAATTAAATAATGTGTACTTTTTTTGTCTGTGCCTAATTATTTACCACTACAAGAAAAGAAGCCATTAGCGACGAAAATTAGCGAGGGACTAATGGTCCCTCGCAAAAATTGGGATTAGCGGCGGAATTTGCGAGGGAATAGGGGCTGTCCTATTTTTGAGAATTAGCGACAGAAATTTAGACATTAGCGACGGAAATTCCCTCGCTAATGGCTTAGGCGGGAAAATTAGCGACAGAATTTCAGTCCCTCGCTAATTTCTGCCAGTTTTCAGATGATGGGACTCAGTGCACGGGTTGGTAAATGTGCAGTAATTAGTTTACACCCTTCGCTAATTCCTTCGCAAATTTTTTTACTTTTTTTCCTTAAATTTGTTTACACCCTCACTCTTCTCTCTCACTCACAACACCCTCACTCTTCTTCTCTCCTCTTCACCCTTCCTCTTCCCTTACTCTTCTTCTCACCCACGCCACCACCACACCACCACCACGCCACCCTTCCTCTTCCCTCACTCTTCTTCTCTCCTCTTCTTCTCACTCACACCACCACCACACCACCACCACACCACCCTTCCTCTTCCCTCACTCTTCTTCTCTCCTCTTCTTCTCACTCACACCACCACCACACCACCACCACGCCACCACCGCCACCACCACTCTCACTCCTCTCTCTCTCTCTCTCTCCCTCTCCCTTACTCTTCTCCTTCTCTCTCTACCATCCACACATCACCACCACGCCATCTTCACCACCACCACGCCACCACCACTCTCAGTCCCCTCTCTCTCTCTTTCTCCCTTACTCTTCTCCTTCTCTCTCTACCATCCACACATCACCACCACGCCACCTTCACCACCACCACCACCACGCCACCACCACTCTCACTCCTCTCTCTCTCTCTCTTTAGAAATAATAATAATAATAATAATAATAATAATAATAGTAATAATAATAATAATAGTAATAATAATAATTAAAATAATATAATAATAAATATAAAAAAAAAGCAGATTTCAAAAAAAAAACAGAAACAGTCAGATTTAGCGAGGGAATTAGCGAGGGAAAATTCCCTCGCTAATTAGCGAGGGATTAAAATTCCCTCGCTAATCCCAGTAGCGAGGAGGGAATTAGTGAGGGAACCATTCCGTCGCTAATTCCCTCGTAAATGACCATTAGCGACGGATTTAGGTCATTTTGCGAGGGAAATTTCCCTCGCTAATGACCAGTTTTTTTGTAGTGTACCTACAAGTATTGTGACCATACAAGTATCGATCTAATATGAGTAACAAAAAAAATTATACACTTTTAAGGAAAAAAGTTATTTCTTGGGTAGATTAGTCACCGGCAGAGCTGGTGGATATTGCGCAACAATAACACGGTAACAAAAAAAATTAGAGTTGAGTCAATGGACATTTGCTTATACTTAAGTCCAAAAAAAAGGGATACTTCTTTACTTATACTACTCAAGTCCTTATTATAAGAAAAAATTGCACTTTTAAGTTCATTGAATAAGTGATGTATTTGGCCTATATTTTAGACCAGATACACATTAGTTATTCAATGAACTAAAAACTATAAATTTTTCTTATAATAAATATCAGAGGGAGTAATTGAGCATAGAGAGAATACAAAATGCTAGGGGTGTTCAAAACCGAACCATACCAATAGAAAACTGCAAACCAAACCAACCCAAACCGAAAACCACAAAAAACTAATATTTATTGGATCTGTTCGGTTTATTTTTTTAGTCAACTGCGCGGTTCCGTTTGGCCCACAGTTTTTATTCTATCAACCGAACCAAACCAAATCGAATCGCAATTAGTATGTTAATTTTATACTATATTTCAACAGTTATAAATAAAATTGATGTAGTATAATTTTTTTAAAATTTATTTTATTCTCATTTACTATTTAATTTATTATTGTTAGTCCATATGTTATGTTTTAGTTTAAAGTATAAACTCATCGGCCTTATCAATCTATTGGTGGTAATCATGTGAACTCACATGTCTTACGGCCCTAAGGTGGTTGTAATAGTTTATTTTGCTTAGATGAAAAAATAGTAATATTTAGATTTAAGATTAAATTGGTTAATTTAAACTCTACTTGCTTATAAAAAAACTCTACTTTAAATTATGTTTAGTTTCGCAAAAAACTGAATCAACCGAACTAATCCAAAACGCATTGATTTGGTTTGGTTCAGATTTTCTTTAAGAAGCCAACCGAACCAAACCAAACGAAATCGCATATATTTTTACTTTGCAGTTCCGGTGGGTTTTAGGCTCAAAACCAAACAAAACCGCGCCACAAACGCACGTATAAAATACTACTAATCCGCTAACCTTAGTTCTACTCCCGGAATTAAATAAGCCGGAAGTCCACAATCCAAGCTCCACCTGTGCATCTTGATTCGTTCCTATATAAGAAAAAACAAGGCATATTAATATAGTAAGATTTAAAAAGAATATAAAAAAAAAAAAGCAAGACATTTTATTAAAGAGATGACAGCTCTATCAATTAGAACGTTAGCATGAAACTTTTCTTTAAATACCCTCTCCTTCTCCTTTGGAATTCATAACAACAAATATTTCTACCCATCAAGAAACAGAGATGGAGATCATAGGTTGTTATGGTAGAAAGTTACAAAACCTTTGTAGCTTTTCATATCAAAACATCACTCATCTTATCAAATCAATTTTTTTCTTAGTACCATGTTTTTGTCGTTTCATTCTTCTAAGAGCAAACCCATTATGGGTTCAACTAGTTTATTTCACATCCCTTTCATTTTTAGGTTTTGGTTTTCTCAAAGTTCTAAAACCAAACACATCAAAAAACATAGATTTATTCTTCACTTCAGTTTCAGCTACTACAGTTTCAAGCATGTCCACAGTTGAAATGGAAGTTTTCTCTAACTCTCAATTAATTATCATAACAATTTTAATGTTCATAGGTGGTGAAGTTTTTACTTCAATGATTGGTCTTCATTTCATTAGATCTAGACTCAAAACTGAGTTAGACAAAATCGCTTCTTCTCATGCTCGTTTAGCTTCTATGAGTCAAATTGAACTAGGAATTGTCACAAATGAGATTCATATTCATAATAAATCTCATGAATCTTTGACATTGAGTAGTACAACAAGTGTACATAACAAATCCCATGAGTCATTGAGTACAACAAACGAAAATTTAAGGTACTTGTCGATGAAATATTTAGGTTATGTTGTTCTAGGTTACCTGGTAATTGTCCACGTGGTGGGTGTATTCGGGGTGTCTGTTTACCTCGCGGTGATTCCGAGCGCTAAAAGGGTAGTAAAAAACAAGAATATTAAAATGTTGACATTTAGTGTTTTTACCATAGTGTCAACATTTGCAAGTTGTGGTTTCATTCCAACAAATGAAAACATGGTGATTTTTAAGAAGAATTCAGGTTTACTTCTTATGTTAATTCCACAAGTACTTATAGGGAACACATTGTATCCTTGTTGTTTAAGGTTGTGTGTTTGGTTTTTGGGGAAATTTTATAAGAAGAGAGAGTGTGGTTATCTTTTGAAGAATGCAGAAGAAGTTGGGTATAAGCATTTGCTTCCAAAACGGCACTCTGTTTTTTTGGTGGGTAGTGTATTTGGATTGATTGTTGTTCAAGTAATATTGTTTTGCATAATGGATTGGAATTCTGAAGGTTTGAATGGATTGAATTTGTATGAGAAGTTGATTGGCGTTTTGTTCCAAAGTGTGAATTCTAGACATACTGGAGAAACCATTGTGGACCTCTCAATTCTATCTCAAGCTGTTTTGGTCTTATTTGTTTTCATGATGTTAGTATCTCTCTCCCTCTCTCACACTCATTCTCTCTCTTCCCCCATGAATAATACTCCCTCCAGACCCGTTTTTAAACAAAAAACCACTTTTTAGATTAATTGAGTATTTGATGTATCTGACCTATAATATACTTCAGATACATCAGTTATTCAATGAATTTAAAAAGTGGGTTTTTTACTTAAAAACGAGTGCGGAGGGAGTATCAATTTGGATTGGCTTATTTTAGTTTGGGAAAACACATAAAAGAGATCATGACATGTTAATATGCTGTTTATTTTTCCACAAAAGCTTTAGAATAGTTTATCCAAATAGGGTTATAGAATTTGAGTTGGGTTTAACTCAAGACTACAAAACCAGTTTGTTGAGTGAGATTTGGACAATTGGAGCGTAACCCGAGTGGTGGCCCAATAGCCTAACTCAACTCCACATAACTGACTTGTAGAGCAAGGGATGCATTCCGCTTATAAACTCTTTTTCAAGCTATATCATATTTTAGTTTATTAAAATTTTATAAACTTTTTTCACGACTAGTTTTTTTGTCTTTAATACAAATGATTTTAGGTGGAGGATGGAGAGCGAGAAAATAGAGTGTATCGCGTTCGAATCTTGCTTCCAACGTCCATATAACATTTACATATATTTTACCACCAGATTATGCTTTCAAGACTATTAGTTTAACTGTTACCATATTTTATAAGCAAAGTTTGAATTAAATACCTCCCCGGCAGGTTTATGCAGGGGAGTTCTTCAAGCATAAAAATTTAAGTTGATTTTTTATAGGATTGATTTTTTTGTCAAATAATGTACTTCTTAATTACCAAAATATATAAATTATAGACTAAGAGAAAAAAAAGTTTTATAATTATTTATTATCTATTTTTGGGCATGCACTAGTGTTGAATCTCTTGAGGGAGAGCTTTACCGCTCATTGTAGTCCTATCCGGCTCAAAAGATTAGTCTCTGCAGTTGCGCGCAGAGGATACCTGATTTATTAAAAAAAAAATCTACTCGTATAACTCAAATTCATAAATACCTCAAAATCCATAATCAATCCCAAAACCAACCGGCAAATAATACTAAATAGCTTTTGTCTACTCTAGCTAATATTTTATAACTCAATCATTGTTACTTTAATGTACAATTATTCCAAAATGAAAGATGGCTCAAAATGTGTGGTTCAATTTATAATTATAGAATCAACTAGCTACATAATGCCTAATTAATTAAAATTCTTGCTCACATGTTATATTTGACTAATTAGAGGCACTTAGTATCATAGTACTAATATGGTATTTAGCTTCCAAACAAATAATAAAGTTGTTATCCTTCAACCGAATTAATTGGATATTAAATCGGTGAGACTTTCGTGTCATGGTTCAACTGCTTTAAACTGCTCCTGCCTATATGAAACTCTTATTGAACTGCTGAAATAATTGAATCATAGACTGTGTTTGTTCATAGTTTAACCAATTAAATCGTTCGCTTGATTCGATTTTTAAAATATTTGTTTGTACGTATAGGTACCTTCCTCCTTACACGTCTTTCCTTCCAATGAAAGATGAGGGGCTAAATTCAGAAAAATGTGATAGAATGAAAAAGAGAAAAGGAAATGTTACTGAGAATTTGATATTCTCTCAACTATCCTATTTAGTCATATTTGTCATACTTGTCTGCATAACTGAGAGAGATAAATTGAAGCATGATCCTCTCAATTTCAATGTCTTGAATATCGTTGTTGAAGTTGTCAGGTAATTAAATGTCTATTAATAATTCCATCCTCACTCATTCAATTATTATTTCAACTTGAAATTATTTTAATTGGTTATTTTCTGAATTAGTGAAATCTACCAAATCTACATTAAAAATATAAATAAATAGTCTCTAAATTATTCTAAATTCATCGATTTAGACTCTAATTGATGGAATCAATAGATACAGAATAGTTTATAGACTATTTATCATATTTTTATAGTTTAGGGACCAAATAGGAGAGTGGGATAATTTAGAATCAAATTGGGGGTTTACTCTGAAATTTTTTTAGACCATTATTAACAATGTATTTAATAATTAAAAGGTATAGTATTATAATAATTAATTATAAATTTAAATATTTCAATTTTATACAAAATTTATTCAAAAAACTAATTGTATAAATTTATTGATAAAAATATAAATAATATAGTTGAATATAGTCAATCAAAATTATTCTGAAGAAAAGTAAAAGACGAAGCTCAATAATGTTGTATAATATTCTGTGAAGAAGAAATAATGTTGTATTTTATTGAGATTATTACTATTATTATCTTATCTCATTAGTTGCATGAGCATGATGTATTCCGTAGAATATGTACTCTGCCTGCCTCGTGTCATGGGCAGATGCATCTTCATCTCGAAAACATGACACGTTATCCGTACATCGTGATTTAAGAGCTACCGTATCTCTCGTCTCTTTTATAAGCAAAATTAGGTCAACAGAGACTAGAGGCATATAGAGGGAGTACTACTACTACTCAATTTTTTATAATTGGACCGGAGATCAAACCAACGAAACCTCTGAGTTGTGGTATAATTGGTTCAATTATAGTTGAATTGGATGAGTAATAATTAAATAAAAATAAAACAATATTAAATTTTGGGGAAAAAAGTAATTAAATAAAAAAAATCAAATAAAAACATTTCGGCCGATTCAAACGACTCAATTGGTGGTTCACGGTCCAACCCCAATTCTGAACGGTGCAACCAGCCTGCGGTTCATTTAAGGCTAAACCAACTATTAGACAAAGTGGTTCCCAGTTCAATCGGTTGAACCGTCCGGTTCAGCCCGATTCTCACAACACGGCTACTACTTAGTATTTCATAACAATTATTGCGGCCCAACTAGCACATTTAAAAAGCTTCAATTCGGTAGCTCCATAACAACAACAATAATAATAATAATAATTTATAACATTACATGAAAAAAATTGTCTCTGTAGTTCTAAGAGGTTGGTCTAATAGAGCATAACAGAATTTGTAGCCGGGAGATTCCAGGTTGAAATCTCCTTAGACCGGGGTGTTATTCTCTCACCCTAAAATTTTATAACCAACAAAAAGTTGTCTAATTAAGGCAATTACTCATTTTAATTTCCTAATTTTAAATTATTACTCTGGTCTCTTTTATAAGCTAAAGTTAGTAAAAAGAATTACAACTAAATAAACTTATTTTTAACACTAATTCACTCATTTTATTTTTGACAAGAAAAACAAAATAAATTTTCTTTATTGTATAACTAACATATATGTATGTATTTTGCGTGCATACGTAAACAAACAGTGCATATGGGAACGTAGGATTTACCACAGGATACAGTTGTGGAAGACAGCTGCATCCAGAGGCAAACTGTAAAGACATGTGGATTGGATTTGTTGGAAAATGGAGTGGCGAAGGAAAAATCATTCTCATTCTTGTTATGTTATTTGGAAGACTCAAGAAATTCAATATGGATGGTGGCAAAGCATGGAAACTCCTTTGATTTCACCCATTCTCTCTCTTTCTAAGTTTCATGTTTGTGAGGGTTTCACTTTCACATCATTGTTGATTGAATATTTGTGTAACTACTGTACAGCATTGCATTATAAAATTCACGCAATGAATTGTAGGCTTCATTTGAATATAAAATTCATGTATATAAAATTTTCACAATAATTAGTAATATTAAAATTGAATACAAAGAAAAATTGAAGGAGACTAGTAGAAAAAAAGCCAAAAGACAAAGAAAAATGTGCAGTCAAAGAGTGTGGTTTTTCTGAAAAGGTTCAATGTCAACAAACATAATCGTCACAGGAAACACAAACCCAATCAAGCAGCTAAAGAGTTCAATATTATTATTGGAACTATGTGTTTTTCATAACAAAGTATCAAAACTGTTGTTGATTACATGATCACAGTGTCTATATAGCATATCAATGGCTTTCCCTACTTTGATGGCTGATCACAGTTCACAAATATCTCCAAAAATCAAAGACTTTACCTTAGGAACTGAAGCTTTAAAAAGTCCAACTTCAACTCTTGACAAAAGAATTTTAACATAAACTGAACTAGTAACACAAAAAGCAAGTCAAAAAGAGGACTTCATGTGCAAACTTGAGAATCTAAAGGGTCCCAGAGAGGACACCTTATTTATCAAAAAGAATGCTAGGGAGTATGAGTATTACCACTAATTGGGGCACAAGAACGTATCAAAACAGCAGCTCTAACACCTTCCTTATCAGCAACAACATTCAACATCATGTGCAAACCAAATAAATTATTTCCTTCCTCAGTCATCAATGTTAACACCACGATCTTGAGAGCATATTTCTTCACAACGAAAATTATTTCATCCGTAAAACGACAATATGAACCAAATAAATAAAATGTGGTTATAAATTTACCTTGATCAAATCTAAGGATCTCCTCGGGATTCTCATCCTTAAATAGATAGTGAGGCTGCCCTTTCAACCAATCTTGCAATGGCGTCATTTGACAGAAGTTAATGGTTTTCTTTTGAAGCTTCCATTCACAATCAACATAATGAGCAGTCAAACTCATGTAAGTGAGATTTTGAGCCGAAGTCCATGTGTCTGTGGTGAGACAAACCCTCCCACAATGTTTTGAGAAAATAACTTTCAACGTATCCTTCTCTTCGAGGTAAAGAGCCCAAATGTCACGTCTCACCGTAGATCTTGATGGAATGTCAAAACGGGGCTGCAAGAGATTCAAGAACTTCTGAAATTTTTCGTTCTCCACGAAACGAAATGGGAGCTCTGCACTCACAATTGTCTTGGCAAGCTGAAGTCGGCATGCTTCTTGGTCAAATTTCGAGTAGCTTGGCGAAGATGCTAATTGTCCTCTGTAGCATTTGGCGATGTTTTCCTTTGCCTTTTGTCTGATGAATTTGTAGGATTCTTGTTGCATCTAGTCAAATGAGTCCACATTGCAGTTGTCCCACTCATATACTTAATTAAGTCTCCGCAGTATCTGCATTTGGCGTACATATCATCACCGGGTTGCTTTGTAAAGTATTTCCCCACTTCAGACCGAGATTTACACTTGGGAAGAGGCGGTAATGTAGCTCCCAGGTCAACTGGTGTGGTAGAACATTTTTTGGCTCTTCAACATTGTCTGGCACCATAAGGTCCAAGATATAATCGTGTGCCGACATGGGTCCCCAAAGTAGCTACAGCCTACAATCAAGTAATGCAGAAACATTCATCAATCAAGTATGCGAAGCAAAACAGTTGCAAAGTGACATTTGAAATAACTCAAGAAAAAGGTATAAATCAGAGACATAAGAAATAAAAGCGAAGCATCTAACAAGAAGTTTGACATCAAATGATTATCTTAATTTTCAATATAAAGCACCCTTTATGTCATTCTAATAACAGTTAGTATCAACATCTACTCTCAGGATGAAAACATAGCTCATTCAAAACTAACATCAAGCTCTTTGTTCTCAAAGAAACAATTAATTTCAGCTTTAAGCTCTCTGTTCTCAAAGAAACAAAAACCATAATTGAAGAAACATCCTTAGAGTTCACAAGTTACAGTGAAGAAACAATAGTGAACAAAGATGCGTTTGCGATACACAAGTTACAGTGAAGAAACATCATTAGAGTTCACAAATGAACGATACACAAGTGACACAACCCAGAAAGAGTGAAGAAAGTTACCTAACTGAGCAGAAGATGCGTTTGCGATTTCTGGGTTGTAACAGTGAAGAAACTTAATCTCTGAAGTTTGAAGAAGATGTGATTTCTGGGTACTGGTTCACTGCGATTTCGAAGAAAATGAAGTTCGTGTGAACTGCGATTGAAGATGAAATTGCAGATTAGGGCTTTACGGTTTGAAGAAGAGAACTGCGACTGTGAATGAAGATGAAGTTGCTGATTAGGGCTTTAGGGTTCGAAGAGAACTACGACAGCCATTGAAGATGAACCGCGACAGCCATTGAGGAAGCAGAGAGCCAGAGACCGTGTTTGGAGGCGCTGAGAGTGAGACGCTGAGAGGGGCTTTGGAAATTAAGTCTTTTAAGTCCTTAACAGTTCAGTTCGGTTACTGAACTGAACTTACCTAACAGTTCGGTTACTGAACTGAACTTAAAATAACAGTTCGGTTCTAAACTGTTTGTAATAGTTCGGTTAGTTTTGGTTCAGTTTGGTTCGGTTCGTTAGTTCAGTTCGATTTTTTGCCAACTATGAACAGCCCTCCCTGGATGCACCAAAGTTTGGATATCCAAATGCATTTCGTCCTCATGCTCCTCGGTTGTTAAGCCGCGGATCCATTCAAGCTTCCATTCCCATAAATTGTTGCGCCAATGCCCATGGTTAGCAACACTACCTGCCTTACAATTTGTAACCACATAAAGGTTAGGAAATAATACCTGGAAAGATTTCCTTCCAATCCAAAAAGGAATGAAACAACCAAACCCCAACCAAGGTAAGAGGGCAGTAGTGAAAACCGAAGCACCATTAGAAAAACCATCCCCCAAAAGGTTTAAGTCTCTCTATCAAAGAGAGTCTTTTGTGCTCACCTCAGCCTAAGAATGTTAGTGAAGATACTCCTTGGGATACCGTACTTGAACTGAATAAGGGGCCACCAACTTTGTAACACCATTAATTTTTCTGGATTTGTGTGTATTATAATTTTTACTTACCTTATGTGAAATAATAATTAGTTTCGTATCTAGAGAGTGTTTTTACGAAAAATAATTTTGTAGGACTAGAGAGAAATATTATAGAAGGTTATGAAAAATATTTGAGCTAAAAACTGTATCAAATTATAGGTAAACAGTATATGTCAGTATAAATTTGTACTGCACTAAAAAGTCCAAACTTATCGGAAAATTTTGAAATTTAGTTCGTTAAGTTCTATAAAATATAAAGATCGAAATTGTATCTGCAGAATTTTATTTTACTAAAGGTATATCTTTTATTATTACCAGTATAACAAATAAGTAAGTAATGGATGAGTGTGTGGTTGAAAAGAGGATGAACAGAAACTTTTATTACCGGTACGTGTGCGCTTTGTTTTACCGGATGACGGCTATTAAGATTACTATAAATAGAAGCTCACTCTTCACTTTACCATCACACACTTTCACTCGAAGCTCACACTGATACGGAAGCAAAGCTTTTTACTTTCCCTCATCAGGTTTTCTTCATCTCACTTTATTCTCTCTTTTTGTTCTTTTTAGTTCTTTTCTGCTGTCTTACTTTTTGAAGCCTATTTCTTTATTATTATATTTATTTTTCCTTGTTCTACAAAACAAGAAACCCACTTATTGTAGATAGGCTCTATACAAACTAGTTTAGTTATGTTTACTCTCTTTCAAAACATACGTAACTGATGGTGGGATTTTAATTTTAATTTATTTTATTATCTCTTGATTTCAAGTGTAAAGATATGGTTTAAGTAGTTTATTTAGGGCATTATTTTAAAAATAAGATAGAATACCTATTCAAAAACAAACTTGATTAATTAGATGAATTAGTTTAAATATTTCGGATTACTTTTCACAAGTTAAAATGTAAATGTCTTTATATTATGTATTCTCAATGCACCTATTATGAATAGAAAATATGTCTATCAAAAGGGATTTTTCTTGAAAAACAAATGTGTCTTTGCATTTTGAAAACACACAAGTATTAAGTAGAATTTTTAGTAAAATATTTTAGTTTGATATTGTTATGAGTATAGATAGTGTGTTAAGACATAGTTTTTTGATGAGTAATAGGTATTGAGGAAATTGAAGAAAGTGTCCAACAAGCTATTTTGGAAAAAAAGTCACGGTAAGGGAAATACTAATAATAAGTTGATGGGCACAAATTGGGTGTCGCTTGTATATATATTATCTAGTTATTCTTAGGTGATTTGTGTGATTTTGATTTGTTTGAGTTCTATGCAAATGTGTCAAAATTAATATATTTTGAGTTTGGTTGAGAATGTTGGTTGTCTATTTTACTTAGTAATATAATAATAGACTTAGTGATATGACTTAAGAGGACTGATAAGTTAAGGTGTATCTCATAAGTTGTTCTATGTATTCTAAGGACTGAATTGTCAAGTTGATTATGGATTAGATTAGTAAGACTGATGATTTTACTAAGAGCTACTACATGATGTTTCTTATAGAACTATCAAGTATATAAGACTGAGGATAGGTTCGGTTGGGTCGACTACAGACCTTCTGGGGGCACTTGTGTTTCGAACTCCTACCAATGGTCAGTTGTAGCAATTCTGGCTGGGGGAAATCGTACTACCCGACACGGTGAGCCTGACTGTACAGGACTATCTATAATAAGGTGCAGCGCTCGGGCCAGAATGATTGGGGTATAGATTGGATATCTTCTCATTGCAAACAATCATGTTATGGCAGTTGAAACAGCCTTACGCTCAAGATGATAGATAAATCTCCATGGAGTAGGTTGAGTATATTATTTCTAGTTAGCAGACTAACTTTGTTGATAGATTAGAGGATAAGTGTGATATCTAGTTTATTTGACTAACAATCGATGATTAATTTTCCCTATAATACTACTCATGTTTTGCAGGATTTGATGATTATGTGCGGTGAATTTTCTTAGTCTTGATTGAGTTTGATGTGTGCCATTATTAAGTCTATATATTATTATTTCTTGTGATTGTATCCTATTATGTGTAACTTGTGTAACCATCGTGTTGCAAACTTGTGTACGAGTATTTCACCCCTTACATTTCAGATGACATCGAAGGAGACTCTCGGACACTCTGGGCACAGGCAGATTAGATTTCTGGAGGATATGGGAGATCCCATCTGGGAGATCGACCCAGTGGCTCAGACCATTACTTATACTGGTGTGACTCAGACTACTGACGGGGCACAAGGAATACCCATGACTGTTATTACTGCTCATCATACCTTAGAGATAGAGTTGCCTATGAACCGTATAATAGAGGCTTTGTTTCCTGGTGTGGCAATACCTGGGGCTGTAGTTCAGGATGCTGTGGTCCCTGATGTACCTATCATACCTGAGTGGGAGCCGTCTGATGGCTCCGGTAGTAATGGTACCGTTGGGAATCTTCCCAATGGATATCATTAGTGGTTGTTGGAAGTTGGTTCTTTTGGTTCTATTTAGAGTATAAGAGTTTTTTTTTGGGATTTAGTCTGGCTTGTAATCTCTTATAACTCTAGCTTTTGATACAGTGACTATTAGGCGTTTCAGTATATTAGCTTGACTACTTAGTTTTCAGCCTAACCTATGGTATATATATAACCCTATAGACCGTACCGCCTTTTGGGACATCTGTGTGACGTGGTACTTAGACGATAACCTGTGTAAGCCCAAGGGCATAACTATGATCCAACTGATAGTGATCAATATATGATGCATATTTATATATGTTTCAACGTTGTATGATATAATTAATCCTTTATGTTTCTCACACGTTTAGAAAATTATTTTTCGTAAATTGAGAATCGAAATTCATATATACTTTAAATTAATATATTTTCAAAAGAAGATTATAAATAGGAATATTAGTTAAGTGTAGCACCACTTTTAAAGGTTAGAAAAAGGGGGTGTTACAAAGTGGTATCAGAGCAGATCGAGCCTTTAGGGTAAAATCTCGGTTGTAGGTCTGCTGTGTTTTTGTTATGTGAACTCTGAATTATTTGGATTGTTTTCTATATGTTTATATTGTGTGAACTCTATGGACTATCTGGATTGTCTTCTTATTAGGTTCTAACTAGCATTGCCTTATAGGAATTCAATGGCTCATAGGAATGAACAATTAGATACTGGGAATACTGAAGGTGGAAACAACAATGCTGGGAATAACATGGATAGAGCTATTCAAGTTATGGCCGACATGGCGACATCAATTGCACAACAAACTGCTGCGAAGAATCAAAGAGATATTCGCAAACAACAAAGGGAAGAGCAAGCTGCTGAGTCTAAAGGTTTGGTTGACTTTAGACGTCATGATCCTCCCCAATTTCATGGAGAAACAGAACCAGAGAAAGCTGACTTGTGGCTTCAAGAGATCGAGAAAATATTCAAAGTACTGAAATGCTCAGATGAAGCAAAGGTTAGTTATGCATCTTACCTGCTGCTGGGGGATGCGGAATATTGGTGGAGAGGATCCCGACAGATAGTCGAAGCCAATAACCAGGAAGTTACATGGGAGGTATTTCGTGCTAAATTTCTAGACAAATATTTTCCTAGGAGTGCTAGAACTGCAAAAGAACAAGAGTTCCTAATTCTGAAACAAGGAGGGATGACGGTCGGAGAATACGCGGCAAAGTTCGAGTCGCTGGCGAAGTATTTCCGTTTCTTTCAGGATCAGGTTGATGAGGATTGGCTATGTGAAATGTTTGAAGTAGGACTGAGGCTTAACATCAAAGAGTTGGTCTTACCACTCGAGATTCGGCAATTTCAACCGCTCGTGGAAAAATGCAGAAAGATAGAGACAATGAAGGAAAGTGGAACTAACCGGGGAAATACAGGAGGGCCGTCTAGGTCCAGGTATCCAACTCAAGGATGGAACCAGAAAGGGAAACAGCCGTACAAGAAGCCTTATTCCCGACCCTCGGAGAATAATCAGAATCAACAACCATATCGTCCGATTTCATCTGCTTTTTGCGGTGGACCAATTAGGAATCAGAATTCAGGCCCCATTCGACGATGTTTCAAATGTGGGAAGCAAGACCATTTGGCTGACACATGCCCCATGAAGGGAGTGGTATGTTACAGATGTGGAAAGACGAGACACATGGTAAAGAACTGCATTGATCCGAAAGTTGAACCAGTGGTGAATAACATGAGAGCTGAAAGGCCAATGGCAAACGGAAGAGTTTACACCATAAGTGGTGTTGAGGCTTCTCAATCTGAAGATCTTATACAAGGAAATTGTGATATGGAAGGTAAGCTCTTAACCGTATTATTTGATTCTGGAGCAACCCATTCTTTTATCTCTTTGGATCGAGTGAAAGAATTGAATTTACCTGCTACATCATTGCCTTTTGATTTGATCGTTTCTACTCCAACTGCTAAACCTATAGTGGCAAATTCTGTGTGTTTAAACTGTCCTATTGTCATCCATGATAGAAGATTTCTTGTTGATTTAATATGTTTGCCTTTAACGCAACTAGATATAATTTTAGGCATGGATTGGTTATCTCCTAATCATATCCTTTTGGACTGTGCGCATAAAACTTTAGTCTTTCCCGACCCTAGGATTTTCGAATTTATATCTGCGAATCAAGCGATAGCTTTTTTGAAAGAAGGTGCTCAAGGTTATATGTTGTTGTCTCCCTTGAAAGCGGAAAAAGAAGTTACTTTGAGCGAAATACCAGTCGTGAAAGATTTTTCGGAAGTATTTCCAGAAGATATTCTCGGATTACCCCCTGTGCGAGATATTGAGTTTTCAATCGATCTCATACCTGGGTCAGGTCCAATCTCTATTGCACCGTATAGAATGTCACCTACGGAGTTAGCAGAACTGAAGAGTCAACTTGAAGATCTATTGTCAAAACAGTTCATTAGACCAAGTGTATCACCTTGGGGAGCACCGGACTTGTTAGTAAAGAAGAAGGATGGAGGTTCAAGACTGTGTGTAGATTATCGTCAGTTGAACAAAGTGACGATAAAGAATAAGTATCATCTACCTCGCATTGATGATTTAATGGATCAACTCCGTGGAGCTGCGATCTTCTCAAAAATCGACTTAAGGACAGGATATCACCAAATTAGAGTAAAACCCAAGGATATTTCAAAGACTGCATTTAGGACTCGCTATGGGCATTATGAGTATTTGGTGATGCCATTTGGAGTAACAAATGCACCTGCTATTTTCATGAATTACATGAACCGGATTTTTAACCCATTCCTCGATAGATTCGTCATTGTATTTATTGACGACATTCTCATCTATTCTAAGAGTTACGAGGAACATGAAGATCATCTTCGTCAAGTTTTGCAAATTCTACAGGAAAGGAAGTTATACGCAAAGCTGTCAAAATGTGAATTTTGGATTGAGGAAGTTAAATTTTTGGGTCACGTGATTTCTAAGGCAGGAATTGCTGTGGACCCAGCAAAAGTGGAAACTGTACTTTCATGGGAACAACCAAGATTAGTGACTGAAATTCGTAGTTTTGTTGGTTTGGCCGGATACTATCGGAGATTTATAGAAGGATTTTCAAGTATAGTGGCACCGTTGACTCAACTCACAAGGAAGGATCAACTGTTTGTCTGGACCGAAAAATGTGAAGAAAGTTTTCAAACGATGAAGACGCGGCTGACAACATCACCAGTATTAGTTCTGCCACAACCAGATGAACCATATGAAGTGTATTGTGATGCTTCACATCAAGGATTAGGTTGTGTTCTCATGCAGCATAGAAAAGTTGTAGCCTATGCCTCAAGACAGTTAAAGACTCACGAGAAGAGTTACCCTACCCATGATTTGATGTTTTCAGTGACCATAAGAGTTTGAAATATCTTTTCGATCAAAAAGAGCTCAACATGAGACAGAGGCGATGGATGGAGTTTCTAAAAGACTATGATTTTACCTTGCTTTATCACCCGGGAAAAGCAAACGTTGTAGCTGACGCATTAAGTCGAAAGACGATTCACATTTCTACTATGATGACCAAGGAGTTAGAGCTGTTAGAGAAATTTCGAGATCTAAATCTAACTGTGGAGCTGACTAGTGGAAAGATTTCCTTAGGAATGATCAAGGTGTCAAGCGGACTCATGGAGGATATCCGTGAACAACAAGCAAGTGACGAACATCTGCAGGAAAAGAGAAAACTAATCGAACAGGAAAGGGCTGCAGAGTTCAGTTTAGAAAACGATGGCATTTTACGATGCAACGGGAGAGTTTGTATCCCGAATAATGTGGAAATGAGGAAGATGATTTTAGACGAAGCACATAAGAGCAAGCTGAGTATTCATCCAGGGGCAACAAAAATGTATCAAGATCTAAAGCAAAAATTTTGGTGGCCAGGAATGAAAAGACAGGTGGCAGAATACGTCGCATCATGCCTAACATGTCAAAAAGCGAAAGTTGAACATCAGAAACCTGCCGGTATGCTCCAATCACTGGACATACCTGAATGGAAGTGGGAAAGCATTTCAATGGATTTCGTAGTAGGATTACCAAGGACGACACATAATTTTGATGCAATTTGGGTGATTGTGGACAGACTGACTAAGTCGGCGCATTTCTTACCAGTGAGAATAAATTACAATGTGGAGAAGCTGACTGAGATATACATTAGGGAAATAATCAGACTGCATGGAGTTCCCTCTAGTATTGTTTCGGATTGAGACCCGAAATTTACTTCTCATTTTTGGCGAAGTTTACAAGAAGCTCTAGGAACGAAGCTGAGACTGAGCTCGGCGTACCACCCTCAGACAGATGGACAAACAGAGAGGACAATTCAATCTCAGGAAGATTTACTAAGAGCATGTGTTTTGGACAATAGAGGAAGTTGGGATAGTCTGCTACCATTGATTGAGTTTACCTATAATAACAGTTTTCACTCGAGTATTGGAATGGCACCCTACGAAGCTTTGTACAGAAGGAAATGCCAAACGCCATTATGTTGGTATCAAGATGGAGAAAGTGCTATTTTAGGACCGGAGATTGTACAACAAACAACAGAAAAAGTCAAACAAATTCGTGAAAGGATGAAGATTGCACAGAGCGGACAGAAAAGTTACTCTGATCGAAAAAGAAGACCTCTCGAATTTCAAGAAGGTGAACACGTGTTTTTAAGAGTTACATCAACCACAGGAATCGGAAGGGCTATTAAGTCAAGGAAACTCACTCCGAAATTCATTGAACCATATCAAATTATTCGGCGCGTTGGTCCAGTAGCTTATCAAATAGCTTTACCGCATTTTCTTTCAAACATTCATAATGTGTTGCACGTTTCACAGCTGAGGAAGTATATTTCTGATCCATCTCACATAATTGAACCCGATGAAGTACCATTAAGAGAAAATTTGTCGTATGAGACATCTCCTGTGAGGATCGAAGATAGAAGGATCAAACAACTTCGAGGAAAACAAATATCTTTGGTCAAAGTTGTATGGGATCAGGCAACCGGAGATTCAACATGGGAGTTAGAAGACAATATGAGAGCACAATATCCGAGTTTATTTTATGGAACACAATTTCGAGGACGAAATTTTTTTTTAGTGGGGTAGTATTGTTACACCCTGAATTTTTCTGCATTTGTGTGTATTATAATTTTTACTTACCTTATGTGAAATAATAATTAGTTTCGTATCTAGAGAGTGTTTTTAAGAAAAATAATTTTGTAGGACTAGAGAGAAATATTATAGTAGGTTATGAAAAATATTTGAGCTAAAAACTCTATCAAATTATAGGTAAACAGTATCTGTCAGTATAAATTTGTACTGCACTAAAATATAAAGATCGAAATTGTATCTGCAGAATTTTATTTTACTAAAGATATATCTTTTATTATTACCAGTATAACTCATAAGTAAGTAATGGATGAGTGTGTGGTTGAAAAGAGGATGAACAGAAACTTTTATTACCGGTACGTGTGCGTTTTGTTTCCTGGTGTGGCAATACCTGGGGCTGTAGTTCAGGATGCTGTGGTACCTGATGTACCTATCATACCTGAGTGGGAGCCGTCTGATGGCTCCGGTAGTAATGGTACCGTTGGGAATCTCCCCAATGGATATCATTAGTGGTTGTTGGAAGTTGGTTTTTTTGGTTCTATTTAGAGTATAAGAGTTTTTTTTTGGGATTTAGTCTGGCTTGTAATCTCTTATAACTCTACCTTTTGATACAGTGACTATTAGGCGTTTCAGTATATTAGCTTGACTACTTAGTTTTCAGCCTAACCTATGGTATATATATAACCCTATAGACAGTACCGCCTTTTGGGACATCTGTGTGACGTGGTACTTAGACGATAACCTGTGTAAGCCCAAGGGCATAACTATGATCCAACTGATAGTGATCAATATATGATGCATATTTATATATATTTCAACGTTGTATGATATAATTAATCCTTTATGTTTCTCACACGTTTAGAAAATTATTTTTCATAAATTGAGAATCGAAATTCATATATACTTTAAATTAATATATTTTCAAAAGAAGATTATAAATAGGAATAATAGTTAAGTGTAGCACCACTTTTAAAGGTTTGAAAAAGGGATGTTACAAAATTGCATTCAAATTATTAATGCAACGCCATCTCCATTTGCTCAACAAAGCTAAAATGAAAACTTCTAGGTTCTTCACCCCCGGTCTCCCATTCTTCTTGGATCAACAAACCTTGTCCCATGCCACCCAACAAATATGCTCATTGTTACCTCCCCAAAGAAAGTTTCCTTGGATCTTGATCAAGTCACGCATAACGGCCTTGGGGTCTTATAGAAATAAAACATGTATAAGGGAATAATATGAGGCACAAAGTTAATAAGAGTTACCTTCCCACCGATTGATAGAAACTGGCCATGCCAAGAAGAGAGTCGCTTGCTGATCGAATCCACTACCAACTTCCACTTACTCTTGCATCTAGGATCAACCCCAACCGGAATACACAAAAACTTGAAAGGGATAGAAAGAAGAGCATCAAGAGAGGAAGGAAGCGACTACCTCCAAAAACCCCTCTCCAATTGATACCATATAAGTTGCTTTTGTGGATGTTCACTTTCAAACCTCAAACGAGTTCAAAATTCCTGAAAATAGATTTAATACTCCAGAAATTGTTCCAGGATCCCTTCCCTATAAGGATAGTGTCCTCGACAAACTGAAGTAAGGAAAAACTCAAGTTATGGTTGACCTGAAAACCAGAGAAATTCCCAGTACCGGCTTCTTTGTGGACCAAACCTGTGAGACCCTCTGCCACCATCAGAAATAAGAAACAGGACAAGGGACCCCTTGCTTAAGGTCCTTGTGCATAATAAAGTCTAAAGTGGGGTTCCCATTAACGAGCACAAACAATGAGGAATAAATACATTATGTTTTATTTAGTGAATTTTTATCCTATGGTTGTGATTTATTTTCTATGTTTTGTTTTTATTGTTCTTGCAATTTTATTTTTATTCATCTTGTAATTTAAACTTTAAAGTGGATTTTAATTGATAAATTTTAATTTATAAATGACTGTTTTAGGTTTCAAATTTTTGGTCCACACTCACACACACGCACACGCACGTTAACACACCCGCCCACACTCACCCACCCACACACACACACACACGATCCTAAAGTCGAACTTGGATAACTAAGAAAATGTTTAGCTTAACAACGTCACTTTTACCGGTTGTGCTAGGTCTTATGGACGTTTTTACTTTCAACTTTTTCTCAATTATTAGTTTTCGCCCCCGTTGAATAGATTCCTGGATCTGTCCTTGTAACAAACCAATCTACTCCCAACTTTATTATACAAACCAATCTACTCCCTAAATTGGGCTTAATATTGAATCCTAATACATCTTTGGCTTAAATATATGTCACCTCCTGCAAATATCCTCATTATCCATTTACCCCCTACAAAAAAAACTTTTAAAATAGACCTTGCAAATATTAAGTGTTTCTAGTTACCCCTGCTATTAGTTTTAGATAACAGAGTTAAGTCTATGCTGATTTGACTGTCATTTGAGATCTAGTTACCTCCTGCAAATATTAAGTGTTTCTAGTTACTCCCTGCAAATATTAAGTGTTTTTAATTACCTTTGCAAAATGCTACCTCATATTTCATGTAAATGCTTTTTTTTTCTTTCGTAGTCTATGATATGGTCTCTATCCACATTTCCCTTGAGCATGGTGATTTGGTATTAGGTTTAGAACAGGGGTTTGAGGTGAGGTATTTTGTAAATGAGGAATGTGTGAAATGTATGGTAGGAAGTGATGATGAAGATCAATGTAGCTGGAAGTGGAATACTCCTGCTGAAGTTGATAAACTTGTTAAATCTTGCTATTATTGTCAAGATGGATCTGTTGCCTCTTCCACTAACTGTTCTGCTGCGCAATCCCATAACAAAAGTATCTCTTCCATCTCTTTATCTCTTACTTTCAATGTTTTAAAAACCGGACCGGACTGGCCGGTTGAACCGGTTCAACCGTGAACCGGATGTCTCTGCGGTTCGGTTCGTGCCATTTAACCCGCTGGGAGTAAAAACCGAAAAAGAACCGGAAAAACCGGTTTGAACCGGGTTTGACCCGTTGAACCGGATAACCGGGCGCGGTTCCTGGTAACCGGCCGGTTCTTTGATAAAGCTGAAAAAATCTTTTTTTCCCCTCTTTTCCCTCTTTTCCCCCCTCTTTCATAGCACTCTTCTCTTCTCTTTCTTTTTTTCCCCTCTTCTCTTCCCCTGTGTTGTGTATTTCTTATGTTTTATTTTTATTTTCATGAAGACTAGTTTAATGTTTGAATTTATTTTGAAAACTAATTTGATGTTTGGAATTTGGATTAATATTTTTACAAAGTTTAGTATTTTATTTATTTATTTATATATTAATTAATTATCCGGTTCAACCGTGGTTGAACCGGTTGAACCGATTGAACCATGAACCGGAGGTCTCGCCGGTTCGATCTCCAGTCCGGTTTTAAAAACATCGCTTACTTTATCAATTCACACCTCGAATTCCTTCAACAACCCTTACAGCTTGCTTAGCTGTTGTTGGTTGCTCAAATAACCCATTCGTTTTCTGATGTAACTTTATGACATATAAATCTTTGGACACTTGAATAATATTTTAGTTACTGTATATTTATTTTTATATAGTGTTTTAATAAAGAGTAATGCTATTCTGACCAATAATTGTACCAGAAAAGGAACCAAAAGTATATATACGGAGGGAATACTACTGGAATACGGTGGACCCAGTTTTATTTAATTTTATTTCAGTTATTATTTTTAAATTAAACTAACTTCTACACATTTCTTCTTCTTCTCTTTCACTGCGTTAGGTCACACCCCACAGCCATCATTCTTCTTCTTCTCTTCCTCTGGCTCAAGCTCTATTTTTCTCTTCCTCTCTGCAACTCTTCTCCTCTACCTCTGTTTCTTCTTCCTCCCTTCCAAACGACAAAACCCACGAAAACAGCACAAAACTTCTTCTCAGTCAATTCCATCTCCTTCTCCACAATTTTCGCACGACCTTCTCATTTCTCTCAAATGCTCTGCAACGATTATTCTCTTTTCTTTCTTTCCCCACTGTCAAGAGGTTTCGCTGAGTTTCGCTGCAGAGGGGGAGGAAGGGGCAAACCATTTAAAGCGCAGTGATGGAAGCGTTTCGGTCAAGAGCATGAGCGATGCTCCCTTCCTCTGGTGGCAGTGACTCTTTCCCCTATTTCTCCCTTCCTCGATCTCTTTTCTAGGTATGATTGATTGAATAATTTCTTCATTTTTTTTCCTACACAGTGTTGTGGAATGTGGTAACGAAATCTTGTTTAATTTGGAGGAAAAGAAAGGAATAGAAATATAAATATTGTTGATGATGTTGCATTTGATCCTTACTTACATCCTTGGTATGCATCAAATTGTGTTGATGCTGCTACCCAAGAAATTGCCTGGTTTGCATTAGATTGAATTTTCTTGTTATTGCTACTGTTGAAAGTTGATACTGCAGAAAATTATTAATGTTGCTTGTTACTATTGCTGAAAATTGATGATGAGGTTTATGCCTCACATGGATATGGGCGCCTAATTCATTTCTTTCTTGCCATACTATTGATTTTATCTAGTTTGTTTCAATTCTATATATGAAGCATTTGAATTTTCTCATTGGCAAAGACAATAGGCATCAACATCATTCTGCATAATTTGAAGCATTTGTGTAATTGTGTCTCATTGAGTATTTATTTGTGTGTGTGGTAAAGAATTATTCAAATTGTCAAAATTTGTGAATACTTCTCATTTCTCATCTTGTGAGCTACTCCCTTTTGTCACACTATTATATAATCAATAAAGATGATTCAATTCATGTTCTAGAAACTTTGATTTGAGTTTGATAACTTGTATTTGAGTGCAGTACCATGGAGGGACTAATTTTGGATAAAACCTGATGTGTGATCTGTGGCAGTTTGAAGCGAAGAAGCTGGACAAAAGATTGATGGACCTTGAAGGAACAGCTATTCTTGAAAGAGGCTTGGGAGATGATCAACACCCTTCAGGGTATGATTATGGATTGTGCTGTTTATTAAGAGTATTTTACTGGATAATATGCACCTTTATGCTCGTTGATATGAAAAGCTTTGAAGTGATTGGATTAATGATTTATCTAGACTGCTCTATTTGAGTTTGACTATTCTTGTTTTTAGTAGTTGATATTCGTTCAATTGTTTAAATACTTCTGTTCTTTGATAAATGCTTCCTTTAGTAGAAAACAAATTATCTAAGAATCGGGGTATAATGCTAATATCTATGTGTAAAATTATCACTAAAACTAAAACTAAAACTAAAAGGATTTGAAGCATCTATATGCTATTTATACTGCCAAAATCTGGGATTATATAATGAAAGTTAATATTTTCTCCTTCTCTGTATATTGCAATGTATATATTAGTTTTTAAGTAGCTATGAAGGTACTCTTGATCCTTGGATGTCTTCTCTGTGGAGAATGTTAAACATGAGCTAACCAGAATTCTTACCAAATGGTCCCGATGTTTTGATTCAAGATACGGTATTGATTGACCAACCCAAAGTTCAAATCACATTTCATAGCATTGAAAGTATCGAATCACATTTTTCTACTGGCTCAGGTATCCCAAACTCCCTAACAATTATTTTGTGACCTCAAACAGTCTTTTTATGGATGTTGCTTTTGTTGTCTACAATTTACAAGTATGAATCGAGTAGGATGCATATTATATGCAAATTTGAATATTAAGTATTAACTAACACAAAATTGTAGAATCCTTTACTTTCATTACTTCATGAAAGACGTTCTCTGGAGCCTATGGCATGTTATTTGCCGTGGATGTTTGGTCAATTTAATTATGCTGAAGTCTTTTAAGTAATTGATGTTTAACTCACAAGGCTTGATTTGTGTCGTATTTCCTTACACTATAATTAGGGGTGTCAAAATGGATGGATCGGATGGATTTGGATTTGGATTATAATGGATGGATTGAAAACAATCCATTTATCCATTTATATCCATTAAAATTGTGTCAAAAAAAACCAATCCAATCCATCCGTTTACAAAAAAATTCATCCAATCCATCTAATTGCAATTTTTTTATGGATGGATATCCAATCCATCCACTAATATATTTAAAATATAAACAAAATCTTTGGATAAAAAAATCTTGAGTCAAAAAAAATTAACATTTTTTTTTGCAGAAATTAAATTTATTATTATTTCTTGATAAAATTGAATTTTTTAGATTTATAAATATATATAAATATATATATATATATATATATATATATATATATAACTATATGTATATATAATATTGTTAAAATTATATATAATATAATATATAAATATATATTTATATATGTGGTGGTGGTAGGGGCGGCGGTGGTTTCGGCGGGGGCGCTCCGGCGGCCGATGGTGGTTCCGGCCGCGGCGGACGGTGGCCGGTGGTGGTTCACGGTGGCCCTCCGGTGTGGTCAATATTATTATTATATATATATTATATTATATTATATATTATATATATATATATATATATTATATATTATATTAGTTTTTGAATGATTTTTGGTCAAAAAAATTATTTTTTTAATGAATTTTTTTAAAAGAAATTTTTGGAAAAAAATATTTTTAAAAAAATATTTTTTTTTAAAAAAATATTTTTATAATTATACAATGGATTTGTTCAAAAAAATTAATTATCCAATGGATTTTGATTTTGTAGTTATTGTAATCCAATGGATTTAGAAAATATAATGGATGGATCACAACCATCCACAAAATCAAACGGATGGATTCAATCCAATCCATTAATATTTTTTTTTTGTAATGGATGGATTGGATGGATTTTGTTATGGATGGACCGGATATCCGGTGGACAAATGGACCATTTTGACACCCCTAACTATAATGATGTAGTCTCTAGTTTTTCTTTTTTAAAGGTGTAAAAATTTTGCTTTAGTTTTTTCAATACTATGCATGGCTCACTGTAGTTGAGCTGTCTTGTATTGGTTTGATTAAGAGTTACACGCCCTTAGCCCCATTGCTGATAAGAAAATTTTAGTAATCTAGTTTCTTTTTTTATATATTAATATATTTGACTGTATAAACATATGATTCTTTCAGATTTGAAGTGTCTTGATATTCAAATTGGGAGTGCTCGTTCAATGCATCTACTATTTGCAAAAGCAGGAGATAGAGGTCATGGTTGCACCAGATTGTGTTAGATCTGCCATATAACTTGATAAAATTGTAATATTCTGGATCCAAACTGATAGAGGTCAACGGTTGTAAAAAGGGTTTAGTTGATCACTATTGTGATTGTAAATTTTGTATTATGCTTTTAGTTCAACAGAGTGGTCTTGTTGCATTGAATAGATTCATCTTTTCAAGGATCTCTTAGTCTGTTAGTCATTGCTAAGTTTAGCAATATGTAAATTTTTCTGCATAATAACCTTACCTTTTCTGATAAGTTTATTTCTTAATGTAATGTAATCAAACCATTGGTTGGGTATTATTTAAGCATATGCTATGTATATGAATTTGATTTCATTTGTGTACTATTTGATTTCATTTGATTTCATTTGTGTACTATTTAAGCATTTGACTACTTATTGTCAAAAAAAAGTACATGACTACTTAATGGTATAAATGAATTCCTCACCTGAATAGGAATGTTCAATTCATATATACTTAAGATCACCAAATGACATCTAATTTCTCAGTTTGAATCAGATCACAACTCTCCTTCACAAATACCCAAGTTTTTCACATAAATGACTAACCTGTTATTCTCATTTTTTTCCTTGTGAAACTGAATATGAGACTACAAGTGAGTACTAAATGAGTGTTTTGGGACTCATAAATGTAAGCACAAGGACAATGGGTGTTCAAATGACATCTAATTGCTCAGTTTGAATCAGATCACCAACTACCCTACACAAATACCCACGTTTTTCTTATAAATCACCAACCCAGTATCTTCATCTTATATATGTATGTATTTCGAATAATATAGTTATATGACATTCTGTTTAGTTGTTTGAAAACATATTGGGGATTGGAACAATCAATGACCAAATGGATACCAATGGATGTAAATTTGTAATCAATGTTCTTATATATTAATTACATTATTTTGTGAAAAAATGTATTAAATTAAATTTAACAATTAACTAATCTTTTGTTTTGTAGTGTCCAGAACAACCCAATAGCAATGATTGTGGGTATTATGTAATGAAATTTTTGAAGGAAATTATTACCCACAACCAAACGACTATTCCCCGACAGGTATCTACTTAGAATTCTTTTTGATTTTGATATAATAATAGTTAATTCCATTTAACCATTTCATTTCTAATTTTATTTATTTATATAATTTCAGTATTTTCCTGATTGTCGGGTGAGGACATACTCTGATGAGCAGCTACTTGAGCTTAGGGGAGAGTGGTGCCGTTATGTCTCCTGTTTTTTTTTTTTGGATAGAATGATATTGTAAGTTGTTAGAGTTTGATTTGGATACATATAGCTAAGCTAGTTTTGGTTCATATTTTAATTTTAGCTAGTTTTGGACACATATGAATTGGACAATAACTTGTTAGCTAGTTTGTTTTGGTTCATCTTGTTGGGTATATATATGTTGACATATTGGTGCATTTGGATATATATATATATATATATAGCTAGTTTGTTTTGATTCTGGCTGTATGAACTTGTGGTGTGCTTAGGACTCTCATTTTTCTTGTTTTGGAGTTAAATTTCAGCATTTGAAGTGAGTTCCTATACCTTGTGTTTATTTGGTGATTTTTGTTGCATTACTAAGATGAATGTCCTGAAGTAATTGCTAAGTATGTGGTTGTTCTAGTTTAAAGCTGAGAAAATATTGATTGCAACTATATGTGCTGAAATGGGTTTAAATGAATTTGTATATCAAATTATGCTTTGAATAACCTATGCTTGATGTTAGTTTGAATTGAAGTTGCTTTCATTGAATGACCCATTACAATGTGTGAAATTGTGTGATTTTGCTGGTTTACTTGCTGAGAAATATAATTTGAATGAGTTGGGAAACAAGTGTTTAAAGTTGGGAAGCCAAATGAGCAAATATGACCGGGAAAATTGCAAATGTAAAAAGGAAAACAAACAAAAACAGAAAAAAATAAAAAAAAAATATACAATGGGCAGCGCTTTGTCCTAAAAGCGCTTCCCATTGTGTTAGCGCCTTTTGGGAATGAGTAGCGCTTACGCTAAAAAGCACTGCCCATTCCCAAAATGCGCTAACATGATGAGCAGCGCTTTTCACAGGAGCGCTACCCATGGCTATCAATGAGCAGCGCTTGCGCTTACGCTAAAAAGCGCTGCCCATTCCCAAAATTCGCTAACATGATGAGCAGCGCTTTTCGCAGGAGCGCTACCCATGGCTATCAATTAGCAGCGCTTCTTAAGCGTTGCCCATTGTGGGAGTGGAATCAGCAGCGCCAAGTTTAGCAGCGCTCAAAAGCGCTGCCCATGGCTAAAAAAATGCGCTGCCCATCCCCAAATCTGTTGTAGTGTTATACCATATAGAAAATATATTTGAATATGCTATTCTAAGACTAACCCCAGCGAGCCTTATAAATGGGTCATATGATTACAATTACAATAATGCACTAATTACTATTTACAACAATGACCAACTCGCGACGCAATGGTAATAAGAGGTGTAATTTTGGATTCTCATAGAGTAAGTTGTCAGTTGTGTTTCAATTTTGAGGAATCTATTACACATCTTTTTTTCAGTTGCAAGTGCTCTAAACTGGTTTGGGATGGCGTTCAAACTTGGTTGGGTTACTCTGTGGAAATTTCTCTTGATGGAGTGGATCCATTTCCAGGGATTCGTGTCAATTCCAAAAATCCCCGAGATTTCGGTTCCTTTTCTGGATAGCAGCAACATGGTGTGTATCGCTTCATAGGAACTATATGGTTTTCAGAGGAATTATTTTCAATGCTCAGGTTGTGATTAATCATATTAGATCCTTGTCTTGGAGTTGGTTTATCGGTATAGTGGGGCGTAATTCAAATTCTGTACTATCTAACTAGTGGGTCAAACCACTTGACTGCTTGGAATAGATAATGCCATGTGCTTGTGTAGACTTGATATATTTGAGGACACGGATGGCTGCATTATGATGAGCTTGAGTGCGACATGTGATGAACTTGCTATGTACAAAGTAGCTGAGATCATGTTTAGTTGTGGTGAGGTATAAGAGACTAAGGGAATGGATCCTCTAACATTAGATCTCCTAACTTTCCCTATCTTTAGGTAAAAATGAGAGTAATATAGTAATTTAAGATGGAGAGAGAAAGCAAATTAAAATAAGAGAGATATAGAGAAAGGTAGGAAAAGTTAGAGGATCCATTTCAGAGTCAGCCTATTAGTCTTCAGTAGGCTGCTGGATTCTCCAAAAGTGTGTTTCCTTCAGTTTGTAGCTTAGTGCCCTTAGTCATTGGAGGAGTATGGGCAGCTTTGCAAGCTAACAAACCTTTTTTTGATCGTGTTATTTCCAAATCAAGAAAATATTTCAATTTTCAAGGTGACAAGATCTTGAATTTTCAAAATATTGATTGAGAAATTGTTTAACAAAATTTAATGTATGTATATCATTTCCAAATAGAATTAAGCAATTCACATAGATTAATAAAACGGTATAAGAATGATTATCATGCTTAAAGAGCATATAAAGTAATCAGAAGTAGATTGTGTGAATCCCATAGACAAAAAAGAAGATGAAAAATTAGCAAATAATTGCCTACTAATTGTTTAAGGGAATATAAAGATTTTTTCGATTGCATACTAAATTTGGATGACGACTGGGTTAATCCATTTCTGGAAGGTTTGTATGCTTCTTCAAGACAACCGTGAAGAAAGGCATTATAGACGAGGTTCTACAAAACGGTCCGTTACACCGAAAATGGCCGCGACAAAACTGTCTCGGTAGTGACCGTTATCGCGACAAAACAGTCGCGACAAATAATTTTAATAAAATTTATGCATTATTGTGATTAATTCACACCGCGACGACCGCGACTTGTAACGCAACAGCCGCAACGGCCGAAAACGCGAAAGCATTAACGCGACCGCGGCCGTGACCGCGACCGCTATTTAGAACCTTGTTTATAGACATCCAACTTTTGGCAGCAGCAATAGTTAAGATAAGATCTAATAGTAATAACCTCTAGCTACGGGAGAAAAGGTATCAAAGTAAGTTATGTCTTCCATTTGAGTAAAGCTTTGAGCTACTAACCTGGTCTTTTATCTTTCTATAATCTTATTAGCCTTTAATTTAATTTTATAAACCCATTTACAAGCCAATGGGTTTCTTACCCCGTAGAAGAAGAAGAATTTCTCAAATGTCACTTTGTTGCGTCCCAGAAGGGTATAGTTCACATCGTTGAGTAAAAGGGACATTGTTGATGGAAATGTAGGTGTATGGGTTTCGAACCCCGCTTTCCCCTCTGCTCTAACAACTAACACACTAATTACTAATCATTTTGTCTATAAAAAAAGTGTCACCCTGTTGAGGTAAACTCAGTATCCATAGCTTTAGCCTAGGCCTTTTAGATTTAGGGCCTATTTGATTATGTTTTGGTTTTTTTGTTTTTGAAAATTGTTTTATAAACCAATTTTTGAAAACTGTTTTTAAGAGAAAATTAAAAAAAACTTATTTGACAAACTATTTTTAAAAACTATTTTAAAGATGAGAAAGGCCAAAAACTTGTTAGGATTAACCGGTGGCGGACCTGACATGCAACCAGGGGGTTCAGTTGAACCCCCTGAAATTTTTTTTTGCTCTAAACACCCTATATAAATAGCTTAAATCTCCTGAAATTTTAATTTTGACCCCCCTGAAAATTTTAAATTGTACTAGTAGACCAAGTTTTGCACCCATTTGACACCGACCTTAAAAAATTTGACACCCCTGACCCCAGGTCCTGGGTCCGCCACTGGGATTAACTGTTTTCAAAATATGTTTTAAAAACTAAAAAACTAAAAACTTATTTGGTCGAATTGATTTAATTATTTTTTTAATATGCTTATTTTAATTTGAATATAATTAGAATTATTTTTAATGTAATATTTAATATATTAAATAATAATAACCAAATAAGGAATGCACAATACATTTTTAGCCAACGCCTAACACCCGTTTATTTCTAAACAAAAATATACCGTTCAAATTAGGGATGGCAATGGGGTGGGGCGGGGGCGGGGAGTACTCCCCCGCTCCCCGTCCCCGCCTCCCAAGTTGTCCCCCGGTCCCCCCTTTGGGGAGTTTTCCTCCTCCATCCCCATCCCCACGGGTCCCCACGGTCCCCGCGGGGAATCCGAAAATTTATTAAAAGTTTGAAAAAATATAAATTAAAATATAATAAAATTGAATAAATATATAAAAGTAAGACTAAAAAACAAAACTTTAACATTTTAATACAAAAAATATAAAAGTTAGTCTTACTTTTATATTTTAATATTTAAAAAGTATAAAAGTTAGAACAATTAAATATTTTAAATTAGAAACACGTATAAAAAGACTAAAAAATTAATACTTATAGTATAATATACATCTATAATAAAAATATTTATGTAATATATTTCGGGGTGGAGTCCCCGCGGGGCGGGGGGTATGATCCCCGTCCCCATCCCCACTTTGACTGCGGGGAGATTTTCTCCCTTGTTCCCGTCCCCACTGGGAAAATTCCCCGCCCACGGGTCCCCGAATGGGGCAATCCCCGCGGGGATCCCCACTTACGGGTAGAAATTGTCATCCCTAGTTCAAATACTTCTGTTTCTATAGAACCAGATAAAAAAATTATCCTCCGATTTCGCCGGCTATATATCCAATTTGTTGATCAGTTTTCCTTCTTGGTTGTTTCCAAGCTCGGATGACCGAACATGGGTATGGTTCTCGGTTCGAATCAAGGTAGTCAAAACCGAATGAGACATTGATGTTTTTTCGTTAGCTTAGATGAAATGGCAAATAACACTACATACACTCTTCCACATAGTGACATATGGGTTCGAACCCGAAAGCCGACATCACACGTCGCTGGAATTACCAATGCAAACGACAGTGGGAGAAAAAGTTGTTTTTTTTCCCGTAATTATTGATGCGTAGTATCTACTGACTTTACCGATGACTAATCTCATCAGATAGAACTATCAAGTTGGGTTGGCCCGACCTATTCAAGTCAGCCCATTCGGGCCCAAGGCAATTTCAAGATGGGCTGAGATTCAAACTCAATTACGACTCGAACCAACTCTTGTTCACGAGAACAAAATTGCTATTTATGTATAAATTAGTAAGAATTTAATTAAAATATTTTATTATATAAATGCTTAATTAAATAAAATATTTTATGAGTAAATCAAAGCAAAGTAAATTGATAAATAAAATATAATAAAATAATTAACTAAAACATATGAGCAAGTAAAATTCAAGCTTGTCAAAAAAAAAGTAGAACGCAACGTGAATATTACAAAAACAAAGAACGAAAGCAAAACCATAGGGAAAAATATATCACCTAAATTAGAAAAGTTTTTTCACTATTTACTAAATTGCCATTGATGAAAACTGTTTCCGTGTTTTTTATTTTCATCAGAAAGAAACAATCAAAATCAAAAACTCAAAACCAAAACAGCTTTTATCAGTTCTCATTTTTTTAGCTTTAAAAACTGTAAAACAGAAATAGTTTTTAAAATAACCCAGAGCGTGAGCTTCAACGGTTGGGGTTGATCCTCCCTTAATCAAGGGTCGGGGGTTCGATCCCCGCCTTGAGTACGGAGCAGCGTTAAAACTCTGGCTCAGCTGTCCTGCCCCTTGAGGCACCTATAATGAGCGATGGATTAGTCACTGTTGTCCGTGCGGTAAATACCCTCAGTTTACCCAAAACAAGAAATAGTTTTTAAAATCCATTTTACAAAACAGACCACTCAAACAGATTTTTTTTTTTGTTTTCAAATTTCTAAATCTAAAAATTGTTTTAAAAACAGATATCAAACATGCCCTTAATATCTTGTTTCTAAAATTTTGGTTCTTCCAACATAGAAAAGTTTAGATAAATTGGAATAATTCAAAAATTAGAAATAGGGTAAAGGACAGTATCCTTAGAATAAATAAACATAATATTTTAAGATTGCAATGAAATTCATGTAAATATGCATGAGGTTTTCTAGTTCTAGAGGATCTTCTAAGAGTAAAAGAAAAATCCAATTCATAATAATCAGAAATTCATATAAATATGCAGGAGGTTCTCACTCTGTCAGATCAACATCTTCCTCTGAGTCTAATGCTAAGATAGAAAAAATGCACAAGTTTTAGAAATTTACATGTTGAAGAACACATTGCTTTTCTGATGCAAAATATTAGGGAAAATCAAGTAAGATAATTGTTATTAAATTGATTTTCTAAACTTTGGTAATTTTATTGTTCAATTACTGGTTTTTATTTAATTTGCTTTTTTTTGTTTAGTTGCATCCTGTTGAGGAGTCCGGGGGAGCAACACCGAGTTAATGACCTGTACCACAAAGAGACCTCGAAACCACATCGATGTGTGACTAGCTAACCACTCAGACTTGAATTCTCAACACATGCGATTGACTTGGAGTCACTGCGAGATGCAAGACCTTCCTCTAAGTCAGGTCATATGCCTAACAACCATGAAACATCATCAAGAGGGATCATATGGATAGTTTTATTCTCATTTTTTTGAACTTTTAGAGTTTCTTTAATATTACTTTGTATTGTATGTTGTTAAACACTATTATGACTATTTTAAGTTTGACATTGTGTTGCCAATTTTGGCATTAATCAATGAGTTTGGATATTACTGTTAACTTTATTATTTAGTCAATTTGCATTTAATTGTAGGATACAATAAATCTAAAAAATATTATTTTATTTGTATTTTAATAGAAAGAATAACTGCATAAATGGTTTTTAAAATTTTTCATTCTCTTAGTGCGGCAGTTCATAACCACGGTTACAAACTATTAATTCCATATTGCGACGGTTACCAACTGCCGCAAAGTAACAACATGCCAAATTTAATTGTTGGTGTTAAATTATAAGATACGTTAAATTTTACCTCACTTAATGAAAATTGAGATTAAGAAAGGAACTTTTTTCCTATAAATTTTGAATTTTAATGAATAATTAAATGCACATTTGTTTGACAAATGAATTTTTGAATGATTGTCTAGTTATAGAAGAATATTTTTGATAGTGTTAAAATGAAAAAAATTCTACAATACTTTCAGAATAAGAAGACATATAGAGAACAATCATGATTCATAGATGTTAAAGTGTCTTCAAATTTTTGAATATACAATGATATAGTATTTGCAATATTTCGTTTTTTTGTTTATCAATATTAATATCATTATTTTACTTAGGCTTAAAGGTACTTTTAGTCCCTGCAAATGTCACAATAATCCAGTTTAGTCCCTGCAATTCCAAAACTTTTAAAATAGACCCTGCAATTACTAAACGTTACTACTTTTAGTCCCTGCTGTTAGTTTAGGCTTAACACTGTTATCTTTTGATGATGTGGCACACCCCCCACCCCCCCACCCCACCCCCCACCCCACCCCCCCCACCCCACCCCACCCCCCCCACCCCACCCCCCCCACCCCCCTCTCCTCCCCTCCTCCCCTTCGCCCCTCCTCCCCTTCGCCCCCCCTCCCCTCCTCCCCTTCGCCCCTCCTCCCCTTCGCCCCCCCTCCCCCCCTCCCCTCCTCCCCTTCGCCTCTCCTCCCCGCCTCTCCTTGCCGTATCCACCTCTCTCCCTTCCCTAATCTCCTCTACTCTCTCCGCCGCGACTCTCACTCCCACTCTCTCAGATCCGTATCCGCCTCTCCCCCCTAGCTTCAATCTTATCTCCTCTCTCCATAGCCACAGGCCCAAACTCTTCTCCCTCATGGTTTCGTTTTGCTCTCTCACCAAAAGCTACGGATCCACTCTCTCCCTCATCTAATCCCATTTTTTCTTTTCCTCTTCTCGCCGCCGTTCAACCATTCCCCTCTTCCCCAACCGAAATTTCGCTCTCCTCTCACCTCATAGGCACCGATCCCCTTTCCCTACCCTTCTTTTCCGTCGTCTACCGTTGCTGAAAGGGAGGATCTGAGGCTTCAAACGAAGCTTGGTTGACGGAGAGGGGAAACCGCGGCGTGAAGGTGGTGGGGCGCTCACAGTTTGGTGGTTTGGGGTCGACGCGATGGCTACGGTGGTGAGCGACGGCGGTGACTTTGCGGTGGTGCGACAATGGCTGTTCGTGGGTCGTTTAGTGGTGGTGCAGGCTGGACAGGTGGTGGGGGGGGGCGAAGGGGAGGGGGGCGAAGGGGAGGAGGGGCGAAGGGGAGGAGGGGAGGAGAGGGGGGTGGGAGGGTGGGGTGGGGGGGGTGGGGTGGGGGGGGGTGGGGGGTGGGGGGTGTGCCACATCATCAAAAGATAACAGTGTTAAGCCTAAACTAACAGCAGGGACTAAAAGTAGTAACGTTTAGTAATTGCAGGGTCTATTTTAAAAGTTTTGGAATTGCAGGGACTAAACTGGATTATTGTGACATTTGCAGGGACTAAAAGTACCTTTAAGCCTTTTACTTATGCATTTATGTATTTTTTTATAAAAATTTAAAGTGTATAATCTTCTCCCCACCAATAGAAATTTCTAGATCCGTCACTGCAATTGTCATTACAAAAAAAAACATTTCTACTCATAAACAAAAACTGTCACTTAATGTCAAAATTTTGTAGGATTTGACATTTACCCAGCTTACTCTTTATGTGCATTATGCATGACGTATAATACCAAGTTTTTTCTGTGGGTAAATAACTCAAAGTTCTTTAGGGGTCACGATGTATTTTACCCACCCTCCAATACCTTTACTCTTAGTATTTTGACTGTTACTAAAAAGTCTGTTGGGATTGATCATTTTTGTTGCAGTATGTGAATGCATTAAAAAATATAACTACGCTCATATCCTTGAAAATAATAGAAACTTGGATTCATATAGATTACACATATATGCAGTAGCCCAATATTGAGGTCCCCAATGTTCGACCAAACACATAGTAAAATTACATTCACCTTTCGTAAGTTATGACTAAATGACATAGACACTCAAGTTGGTTTAAAAGACAAAATACCTCATTTATCCCCTCTATTCTTACATAATAGACGGGGGGGGTTGTAACTTTAGAGAGGTGTGTTATTTACCTAGAACTAAGGAGAGGTGAGTGTAATTTCCCTTTTTTACAAACTTAATTAGTAATGAGTTAATCCCTAGTAAGAGTAACCGACCATGATTGGGTTCGAATTTTGATTGGGAGAGTTACCCACATTTAATACCTGGCAGACCTCGAATGGGATTACCTCCGGGAGGAAACCTATGAGAAACCAAAAAAAAATCCCTAGTAATAATAGAATTATGATGAGGCTCATGCTTTTCCCACATCCCTCCCTACTTACCCCACACCCCCTAACCCTGTGAAATGACCAAAAGGCCATTAAGGAAACGCGCAATTTTTGCCGATTCGGTTACGGGCAACCGAGATAATTCGGTTATGGGCATCCGAAGGTGTATTTTTTGGCACACACCCCTTTTTTTGTTTTAGAGGATCCGGCTGACCCCATCCGAATAAATTCGGATCAAGCAGCCGAATACAGGTTTTTTAAAAATAATAATTGACTTATAACATTGACTTACACCAACTTTTTAATAGCAATACTAATAATAAATAAAGCAGCTTATCAAATAATAATAATAAACAAAGCAGAAACAATGTCATAGCCACATAAAATTAGTATCGCAGCTAACTAACAGAAATGTTTTCAAGGCACACAACAAACAAAACAAAACAAAACAAAACAAAACCTAACAAAAAGTGAAAAATATGCGCCAGGTATGCAATTTTAATTTTTCCACATAAATTAAGGATTCGGTTGAGGTCAACCGAAATATTTTAGTTGAGGTCAACCGAATAGTGTAAAAGAGATAAAAAAAATGGTGTCTTAAAAAAATACACGTTCGGTTGGGCCTAGCCGAATATAGTCGGTTGGCCTCAACCGAATCGCACGTAAACACGTCCTCTCATTAAGGATAGTTTTGGAATATTTTGAGTTAGGAGGTGTGGGGTGAGTAGGGAGGGGTGGGGGAAAAGTGATGGCCTTACTATGATCAATCCTAATTAAAAGCCCCAAACTTCTTTTTTTTGTTCAACTGAATACTTCATAATAAAACGGCAAAGCCAACGCCCAAAGGCTACAAATACAGGCCCAAGGCCAGATCAACTACAATTACAAGCCGGCACTTATTTTATGTACCCCCACCATGAGACCTTATACCCCCACAAATTTTGTTATTCCCAAATTACCCCTACTAAATTTCTTCACACGGATTTATCTAATTTAAAGATAAATCTGTTTTAATGTTTTTTCCAACGGATTTATCTTTAAATTAGATAAATCCGTTTAGAAGAAAAATGACAACACATAATTCCGTTTTTATATTTTTGCAAAACAGATTTACCTAAGCAACACATAATTCTGTTTTGTAAATTTATAATAATGGATTTATCTATTTAATAGATAAATTCGTTTTGTAAATTTAGAATAACGGATTTATCTGTTTATTAGATAAATCTGTTTTGAAAATATTCAAAACAGATTTATCTAATAAATAGGTAAATCCGTTGTGTGTTAAAAAATAATTTTTTTTTATTTAAATTTTTTAAAAAAGGTTATAAAAACACTACTAAAAATCCTTTAAACAGTCAAAACTAATCTAAAAATGATTAAAACACCACTAAAAATATAATAAAACCAAAATAAGGTTATGCAAATTATTTTAGATTTTTTGGAGATTATGAAAAATTAAAAAAATTTTAAAAAAAATAGTAAACGATGGAATTTGAGATTTTTCGGATTTAATGGCTTTGGTTTCATTACAATCGGAGTGGGTTGCCCGAAAACTGATTTTTTAGCCTAAATTATTCACCCGGCGCCGTACAACATCGTCACGTGTTAACGAATATCTACACACTAAATAAAACCAAAAAATCACTGATATCCATATCTTTTTTAGTTTTTTTTAAAAAAAATAATTTTAATTTTTTAACAGATTTATCAATTATATTTATTAATTATTTTACAAAACGGATTTATCTATTTATAAGATAAATCCGTTTTCAAAAAATTCAAAACAGATTTATCTAATAAATAGATAAATCCGTTATTTTTTTTAAGCAAGATAAATCTGTTATTAAAAAGTTACAAAAGCAGATTTATGTCTTGCCGAGGTAAATCCGTTGTGTTTTTTTTAATACCGGATTTATCTATTCTTGAATTACATCCGTTATGCATTTTTTATTAAAACGGATTTATTTAACTAAAAGATAAATCCGTTTTGGTATTTTTCCCAAAACAGATTTATCTTTAAATTAGATAAATCCGTTGGTCATTTTACTGAAGGGAATTTTGGGAATAACAAAAATTGTGGGGGTATGAGGGATAGGTGTGGGGTACATAAAATAACTGCCTTACAAGCCGAAGATGATCTTCCTTTATCATAACAGAAGAAGACCGGGGTTTTAAAGCCCCCCATAACAGGAAGCATATGTTGCATCCCAAGTAGGTAGCTCAGTTGGCGAGCTAAGTGATATCGAAGGAGTGCACCAAAAGAGTGCAAGAAGGAGGTCCCGGGTTCAAACCCCGGAAACTAACATTCCTCCACCCCCCACTAACATTGCTTATCAAAAAAAAGGAAGCATATGTTACTTTTTGCACCTACGTTTTTTATATACTCACTCCATTGCGCTAATATTTTTTCTCACAATGCTTTTATCTTGTATTTTATTTCCAATCACCAATCTTCTTTCATCGGGGGAAGACAAATTTTAGATGGGGTCGCGATTGTCAATGAAGTAGTGGATTATGGTAAGCGGGGTAAGGAAGAATGTTTGTTGTTCAAAGTAGATTTTGAGAAAGCTTACGACTCTATATTTCTTGGGGTTTTTTAATCTATATGTTGCAAAGAATGGGTTTTCCTAGTAGATGGATTTTTTGGATAAGATCTTGTGTGTGCTCTAGTTCCATGTCAGTTCTTATAAATGGTAGCCCAACGCAAGACTTCAATGCTTGTAGGGGTTTGCGACAAGGGGATCCTTTGTCACCGTTTTTATTTCTCATTGTCGCTGAAGGTCTGACAGGTTTAATGCGAATGGCGATTGAGACTGGTTTATATCATGACTTCTTCATTAACCAAGACATCCGTTTTTCTATGTTGCAATTTGCGGATGACACAATGTTGTTGGGCAAGGCCACTTGGGAAAATGTCTGGTGTATAAAGTCGTTGTTGAGAGCCTTCGAGCTTGTGTCCGGCTTGAAAGTAAATTTCCTCGAGCAAGTTGATTGGTATTAACGCCCCGGATGGGTTTATGGATAGGGCTAGCGTCTTCCTCTTTTGTAGAACGGAAGCAATACCGTTCAAGTTCTTGGGAATCCCAATAGGCGCTAATCCAAGGCGTAAAGCAACGTGGAGTTCTATTTTAGGGGGTATGCGTAAGAGATTGGCTTCTTGGAAGGGTCGTCTTCTATCCATCGGTGGCCGGGTAACCCTCATCAACTCTGTCTTGAATAGTATTCTTCTTTACATGTTTTCCTTTTACAAATCTCCGAAAGTGGTTATAAAGAAGATGGTTAAAATTCAGCGGGACTTCCTTTGGGGCATTAAAGAGGGTGATAGCGGAATGTATTGGGTGGCTTGGGATAGAGTGTGCAAGCCAAAAAATGAGGGTGGCCTCGGTATTAAAAATCTTGAACTATTTAACATAGCTCTGTTAACCAAGTGGAAATGGAGGGCATTGACGGATTGTGATGCAAGCTGGAGTGGGTTGTTGCGGTATAGATATGGGGACTTTGCTTCTTGTTTCATTCACGACTCGCTGGAAGGAATTTCTCGCCCGAATGTTGGTTCAATTTGGTGGAGAGATTTGATTGGCTTGGATGTTAATTTAGAGGAGCATAGGAGGTTTGCTTGGTGTGCAAAAAGAGGCTTGGGTGATGGAGCATCGATCCTCTTTTGGAAGGACCAATGGCTAGGCATTGAGCCTTTGTTCAAGGTGTTTCCGTTGTTATTTGCTGGAGTTGTTCAGCAACAACTTACTGTTGCTGAATTCGGTAATTGGACTGAAGAGGCGTGGAAATGGCTCAATCCATGGAATCAATATCAAGATCGAGTTCGTAAATCTGAAGGGATGATTATGGACAGTATATTGCAAGCAATCCAGCCAACTAGAGGGAAGTAAGATAGTTGGGTGTGGCCACACGATAATTCAAAGTGTTTTACAGTGAAGTCTTTTTATCAAAAGCTGATCTGCACAGATGCTTCTTCCAATGATTCGGCCCCGCAGCATTTTTTGGGAGAATTGTGCCGTCGAAGGTTGTGGTTTTTGGCTGGCGCTTGTTGCTCAACTCTCTGCATGTGCGTGACGCTCTTTTGCGCAGGAATGTTCTTCACTCTGAGCAGGAGGCGTCTTGCTTTCTTTGCAGCAACAACACAAAATCGGTCAACCATTTGTTTTTTTCTTGCAGGTTCGCGCAAGCTGTTTGGCAGCAGATGGGGAATTGGCTAGGATTTTATTTTGATTTGTCTTCGGATATTGTTGATCTCTTTCTAGCTTGTGGTCGTTTATGCACTGGTAAAAAGGCAAAGCGAACGAAGCATATGTTTTGGCTAACAACTTGCTAGAGTATTTGGCTTGCAAGGAATAGCGCTATCTTTAAGAATGAGGAACCAAGTGTCGAAGCAGTAATAACCCGCATCAAAAGCTTAACTTGGAGTTGGTGTATTTATCGTTTGAATTGTTGCTCATCTTTTTCAATTTCAATGTGGTGGTCTAATCCACTACAATGTCTGAACAATATGTAATCTAGTAGGGGGAGAAACTGTGGGTTAGGTTAGGTTGGTTGTCATGTAACTCATCATGTTCACTACGTGTCTTAACCCGTGAACTATATATACTTGGTAATGTCTATTGTACGTGTGTGTCTACAGTCTGTATAAACCATTATTTTTGTTGACAATGGTTTTGCCATGATTTGTGCAAGATCTTGACTGTAAAATTCCTGTAAGTAGTTCTTTCTATTATATTTGATTTGATGTGGACAATTTTCTAATTTTCATCGATTCAAATAATTTATACTATAGAAAATTGTCCACATCAAATCAAATATAATAGAAAGAACTACTTACAGGAATTTTACAGTCAAGATCTTGCACAAATCATGGCAAAACCATTGTCAACAAAAATAATGGTTTATACAGACTGTAGACACACACGTACAATAGACATTACCAAGTATATATAGTTCACGGGTTAAGACATGTAGTGAACATGAGTTACATGACAACCTCCACCAAATACTGGTTTAGAGTTTAGTCTTGATTCATTGTTAGTTAAAAAAAAATTAACATTATGAGTTCATTAATATAGTGATAAATTATTGAAAAATAAAAAAACTTCTTATAGATTTTTTAGTTTACTTAGATGAAATCGCAAATAAACACTACGCACATACATTACCACTGCTTACACTCATGTTCGAATCTGAGAGCTGACATCTACGTATCACTGAAGTTGTCGGTGAAGACACTTTTTATAGATCGGTTTCAAAGCTTCAACTTCTTTTACTATATATTATTATAATATCACCACACAATGCATTAAATATTGTAATGCAGCTAATAACGTAAAGAACATGACATAAAAAATAATATAAAATAATGACAACAAAACAGTCACGAGACACTACAAAACAAACCACCTGTCCACTATGTTATGTAATCTTCCTCTGTGTTTTCAAGACTTTGTTCTGAAATTTAACCCTTTTCATTTCCTCTCTTTCGCTTTTTTCTCCTATAAATCAGAGCCTTTAAGGAAAACCAAGCTTCACAAATCTCATTTTTTATTTTCCTTGTCTTTCTTTTTATTCAAAGAAAAAATGGTTCTAACGCAGTTATTCAAGTATCCTCTTCTCTTTATTTGCACTTTTGCTTTCAACTTCTTAATTACTCCAATTTTTGCTCTCAACATAGGAGCTGAAACAACTGGAGTGGCTGTTTCTGTGGTATGCTTCATGCTTAAACTATCTAATTTATTAATTATATAATTATATAATTATTTATTAGAAATTTATTAATTCTGTTTGTTTTTTATTCATTAATTTACCTGTAGAGCAAAGAGTGCAGCAGAGAGTGTGAGTCAAGTTTCTGCTCAGGTAAATAAATGTCTAATTCCTATTTTTCTTTTAATTTTTTGTATTTGTTTTGATAATTGAGATAATTGGATTAAGTATGTAATTAATGAATAACAGTTCCACCATTGTTGAGATATGGAAAGTACTGTGGCCTTTTGTATAGTGGATGTCCTGGGGAAAGACCTTGTGATGGCCTTGACTCTTGTTGTATGAAGCATGACCAATGTGTGGCATCCAAAAACAGTGAGTTTTTATTTTATATATAAATAGTTTCTTGTTAAAATTATTTTATATTATAACTTGGTTTTCAAGATTTAATTGAATAGTTCAAGTATTAGATTCAATGAGATCTGATAATATGTAAGTGAATTGACTAGGAAGTCCCTTTAGAAACTAGATCTTCAATTTGTTTTTTTTTTTTTTGTAAATCAAGGTATCTTCGCGCGTAATTGTGTAGACTAATCCCTCAAAGTATTGAATCTATTTAAGAGGCAGGAATTGAACCATTAATTTACCGATGTTTTTTCATAAGCATTGGTCAGGAATTGAACCTGTAACCAAATGTTTAAGAAGCTCAAGTAAATTCACTTGTGTTACACCATGTTGGTTCAATTGTTAGTTTACAGAATTCGAACTCTAAATCTCCAGCTTAAACTTTTTTGTTGTCCCTTAGCTCACTAATTGAACTACCTTATTGAGACTTTGAGTACAAGTTTTTGTATGAAGCATATCACTGATTTTCTCACTAAATTAACTCTGATGAAAATACACCATTTAAATAGATATAGCAGAAATTTTAGTTAGTCAGCAAGTGCTTTGAAAGTTATTAAGTTGGACTTTGAAGAGTGTGAGAAACTGAGAATTAAGAATGATGAATGATTTAAAAGCAAAAGCAAAAGCAAATATGGATTAGTGGTGTCGGTGGTATTGTATTATATGCACAAACAAATGTTCAAAAGCAGTTGAGTCCAGGTAGATTCTTGAATTAACATATCTAGTTTAGATCCTTTAATAAAAATGAAACAAAAATGGTTGGTGGCTGATAGGGATTTTTTACTTGATTAATTTTTTGAGCAGTATGCTAATAGGTCCTGTGTGTCTGTCATGAAGTATATATAAACATATACAAAAAGAAACTAATCATGACCCTTCATCTCTTTAATATCTGGATGATTAACTCTGAATATAATAAATTAGTAACATAATTTAATTGGCTACAAATATGACCCTTTTTGCATCCCTTCTCATTCACTCAAGGAATATGCTCAAGAGGATTTGTTCGTGACAACAACTTCTAAACCACTATTTACTTTTTTTTTTGGTCGGTTTAGACGAAATGATAAATAAACACCACGGATTTGTTGGTGATAACAACTTCTAAACCACTATTTACTTTCTTTTTTTGTCGGTTTAGACGAAATGATAAATAAACACCACGCACACACACGCTATCCAACAGACACACCAGGGTTCGAACTCGAAGGACAACATCATCATGTCGCTGAAATTGCCAATGCAACCAATAGTGGGGACCCACTATTTACTATTTTATCAAATAAATTCTACAACCAAAAAACATTAATAGACTATATGTAAAAGTTTAAGAATTGTAGAATTATGTGGGTGGATCTTAAGAACTACGAATACTGATTGATTGATGATGGTGTTATGCAGATGACTACCTAAGCCAACAGTGCAGCCAAGCATTAATAGACTGTATGGAAAAATTTAAGAACTCAGGGTCACCTACATTCAAGGGAAACAAATGCCAAGTGGATGATGTCGTTGAAGTTATCAAGATAGTCATGGAAGCTGCTTTACTAGCTGGCAGAGTTTTACACAAGCCCTAGATAGTAATCCTGCCTGCTAATCAAGAAGACTTAAGAAAGGAGATACATTTCCTAATTTTTCTTTCACTTGTTTTTAGTTATCCTCTGACAGATTTAATCAAACTTCAGTGCTTATCTATTCACAAGGAATGCTATAAATACATTCTTTTCACTGCTTTTTTAACAATATTACTAAATCAAATCACCTTTCACACTTGCTCAACACAATTTAAATTTATAATGACAATTTTTTCAAGCAAAATAACATCACCCATTTCATTAAAAAAATGTTGGTAATTTTTCTTGGAACTTGAAATTCACCATAAATTGAGTAAATATTCTTTCCCTCCTAAGTAGAATACAGCTCAGAAATAGAAAAACTTCTGATGAAAATCGTAGGTGCAGCAGATGAGAAACAGCTAATATAACTGTCTGAAACAGACCATGTCAAATGCTGAATCACTAAGATTATACATCTGAACAACAAAACTTTAAGACGGCATAAGATTAATTACATGGAGGTGAAGCAGAGAGAACGAGCAAAAAGATACACCCAACTTGGTGAATGACTTCATCAAACCAATGTTTGTTTCCTGCTGATAGTTGGTACACTTTGTTTAGGCTTCGGGGGTGGCAATTTTGCTAACACCCAACTTGGCGAACCTCTAAGCCACAGCGCTTTACCGGTTTCTTTGTGCTTGAAATCAGGCGCTCTTTCATTTTTCTGATGATCAAAATGAACCATTAACTCAATAAACAGAATCTAAAAAACTAGTCGAGATTCGAAAACCCAGGGACAAATCAGAAAATGGAGCTTACCTTATCTACTCTATTGTCCCACCATTTAGTTGGATTTTGCACCAAATCATCCCAGGACTGATCACCTAAATCAAGTTGGAACAAATGTAATATACTTAATATGGTGATAAAGCAGAAACACGAAGAGAGAAAGAAACGGAAAAGGAACATAAGGAATCTTGAGTTGCAGACAAACAAAACACGAGAGATCGATCAATCATAAAAATGGACAGCATCTCCAAGCTACAATAAATCCAAAAATATTGATCTGTTTTGAATTTGATAAGAATCGACAAAGAATCTCTTTGTACCAACTCTATCATGCATAGGAAAGTTTTAAGGAAGCTATTACCTTTAGATTCATTTCCTTGTTGGGATTTAGCATTAGCAACTGGGGTGTCAAACTCCAATCCTTCCAGTTTAGATAAAATCCACTTTGGAGCTGTGTTAAGCCAGAGGGGAACATTGCCGTCCTTACGCTTGAAGTCCGGGTACCTTGGATTCACCTAAAAGTAGATAGAAATATCAAAAGATCCCCCAAATATATATGTCGAAGAGAAAAATATATCCAAAGTAATAAGTCATCAATCACTACCTCTCCGTTGAGTTTGCTATCACGGAAATCCCTCCACTGCTTCGGATCATCTAGAAGGTTTTTCCAAGAATTCAATAAAGACTCTGGGTCTGTCTTTGCACTGGCTGTAAAATAAACAAAATTGAAACATTCAAACTACTCAATCAGCCAATTACTACAAAATGGAAGAGAGACAAGAGACTTAGCTAATGCATGTATACTTACTTATTGACTGTTTCAGTTCAGGTTTCGATTTAATCGTCAATGACTCTAATTTATCTTGGAGCCATTTCGGAGTGGAGATATCAATAAAGAGCAATTCACCATCTGTTTTTCTTTCAAAAGCTGCACCTTTTGGATTCCCCTACATTTAGTTGCAACATATATCAGAAAATAAATTTGAAAGAATCATCACTCTCGCAAATAGAAGGGAAAAACAAAGGATATGAATTGAGGAGGGGCAAATTCACAAACCTTTATTGAACGAACATCCCACCATTCATTGGGATTATTAAGGAGATCCTTCCAAGATTTGTCTATCTCAGGTTCCTCCTCACTTTGCTTGGAATGGATATCCTTATTTGATGACTTGATGTCATCCCCCTCACTTCCTAATAAGATATATATATAAAATTTCTTTTACTATGTTAAAAAGAAGTATCCTATTCTCTAGGATATATAATATAATATCACAAAATTTTTAATCAATATAACCCTACTTGTGCTTTCAATTCTATTGCCCCAAATTTCACTTACAAAAAATAAATTCAAAAAATGATATGGACAATAGCATAGCCACACTAAGGGTTTGTTTAGAGTGACTTATTAGGATTTTTAATTAACATAAGCACTTCTGAGATTGTTTGGGAGAACTTATGAAAATAGCTTATGACTTGTAGCATTGTCATATAGGGGCTATAGAGGCGCTATAGGCTATAGCGCTAAAGCATAGCGGAATTTGAACAAAATGCTATTATCCGAGATCCGCAATATGCCCATCAATATTGTCAATTAGCCACTATAGTGGCGCTATAGTGCGCTATATATAGAATAGTAGAATTTGAGCAAACCGCTATTTTCTGCAATTCGCGATTGACAACACTGATGACTTGTACATAAGCCTTTTTCAGCTTATTCCCATAAGCTCTCCGAGATAGCTATGAGAACAATTTGACTTAATGTTATGACTTAATATTATCATCTATTATAGAAATAGTTTATGCATATCCACGCATATGATAAGAACAAAGGACTTACCACAGGAAGAAAGTAGATTTTGCTTTGAAATTGGAGATGCATTCTTCAGTTGAGGACAATCTTTAACAAAGTTGAAGCTTTGTACCATAACCTAATAATCCAAATAAACAAAAAAGAGAAAAAAAAAATTCACATACACACACAAAATCCTTCAACAACAAATACAAATACATCATTTTGTTGCATTATCAAATAGAAAGTAAAAAGACCTGAAAATGAGATTGAGGTTGAGAATGTGGAGGATCAGTACAAAGTTGTCCAGTTACATAAACGACGTCGTTTTCTTTAAGATGATAACGAGCAGTATGAGCCAAATCACCTTCAAATATAACTGGAATCCAAAGAGAAGAAGGTTCTTGACGAGTAATGACGGTGGCGGCCCAAGGGTTACCGTCGGAGGAAGTTTCGAATTGAATAGGTGCGTTAACTTTACCGATGAGGTTTATAGCGTTTGCGAGTTTGGGTTGAAATGGAACTTCAGTGGGTTTTGGCCATTGGAGGAGTTTGGAATTGGATTTCAGTGTTGAGTAGTAACGTTGAAGATGAAGAATCACGTTTGAATTTCGCGGCGTAGTTAACATTCGCCGCACTGAATTCATTTCTAAAACCCTTCGAACTCGTTTCCTGTATACCTTCACTCTAACCAATACTGAAAACAAAAACCACTATCTTGTTGATGTATCACAAATAGGATAGGGGTGTTCACGGGTTAGGTCGGATAGATTTTGACTAAATCCGTTATTCGAACCAATCAAATTTAATCGGTTTGGGTTGGTTTAGATTTTGAGTCGTTTACTATAAAATTTGAACCAAACCAATCTGATATTGAATGAGTTGGTTCGGATTGGGCTCGCGGGTCGGAACTAGCTACTTAATCACATGGCAAAGGCAGCCTTAATGAAAAAGTTTCTAACACAAAATCCTGGAATAACAAAACAGTAGCATTTCTAATACAAAATCCTGGAATAAACAAGGCAGCCTTCTAACACAAAATCCCTGGAACAATAACATTAATGAAAAAGTTTCTAATAAACAAGGCAGTCTTCTAACACAAAATCCTGGAATAACAAAACAGTAGCATTTCTAATAAACAAAACAGTAGCATTACAGATACTGGAATAACACAAAATCCAGCATAACACAAGGCAGCCTTCTAATAAACAATAATTCTGAAATTTCAGCCAGTTGTTGCAGCCTGCTTCTAGCCAGTTGTTGCAGCCAATAATTCTGAAATTTCAGACACAACCACAACAATCTTATTAGCATACAATAGAAATTTACATTGATATTCATATTATAAACAAATACAAAATATAATAGAATTAAAACCATTGAAGCATACCTGCTTCAAGTCTCTGACACTTCTTCCAATTCAGCTTCTAAATCAATCACCTTTGGATATTTTATCCAATTTTGAGAACAAATTAAAGCTTGGACAGTAGAAGGGCTCAAAGAACTACGAAATGAGTCAAGAACCCGCCCTCCGGTGCTAAATGCAGATTCAGATGATACAGTGGATACCGGAATGGCTAATATATCTTTTGCCATGTAGGAAAGAACATGATATTTGCTTGTCTTACCTTTCCACCAATTCAAAATGTCAAATGTAAGAGAAGTTTCCTCAACACCATCCTCCAAATACCTTTCCAACTCATTTCTTTGCACCTCACCTTGCTTTTTCTTCATCTTTAATCTAAATTTACCATCCCAATCCTCCTCTTCCTCTTGATTCCCCACTTTACAACCAGAAGAAATGTTTGAAGCCAAGGTACTAGAACCAGAATTTTCAACAGAAACAGGATACACTACCATGTAATGCTCAAACGATTTATTGACAATATCTTTTAATTTAGTCATCATCTCCTTACACTTCTTATCATCATACATCCGACTAAAACAAAATTCGATATAATCAAACTTTTAGCGGAAGCGATTCTGGGAATAAGAAGAATGGGATGAATCTTAGGGTTTGTGAATTGGGGTTTGAATATGATTGATGAATGAGTCATTATATAGATACTGAGAGAGTGAGAGGGGTTTGAATCGTTTGAGAGGGTTCTGGGAATAAGCATTAAAGCATTGAAGGAATTGAAGGGAAGCATTTGCAGTAACCTAAGCATTCGAAGCGTAGGAATTTAAGGGAATTGACTGATGATGTATTGATTTGTGGTAACCGAAGCGTCGGATTGATTTGTGTTGTGGGGATTGAAGGCTTCGAAGCGTTTTTGAAGCGTCGTATTAATTTGTGTTTCAAACAATAATGTGCGGTGGTGGAAACTGGAAAGTCAATATATGGTTCGGGTAACGGGTCAGCGGGTTTAAATTAGAAAATTCGTTGCCCGGACCGAATTAGAACGGGTCTTTACGGGTCGGATCAGATTTGGCCCAATCAAAAAAATTACCCGAACCAAACGCTTCGGTTTGGATTGGATTACGGTTTGGTTCAGATTTACCCAAACCACTGAACACCCCTAATCACAAATTTGGAGTTTATTTTTCAATAACACAAAAAACATATAAAAAATAAAAATACAAAAATGCCATGACATTATTTCCTTTAGAGAAATGTTAGATGGTAAGAAAAGAAAAGTAAGAATAACAAAATAATGCATTTGGTGTGTAATGATAATTCAGTTTCTAAGTGTATTTATTACATTTCTTACAAAAATTATTTTTACTAAATAGCAATGCTCTTTCCTTTAATATCATACTTTTTAAAATAGTAGAGGTATGGTTTCTTGAAAGTGTGAGTGTGTGACGGCCCAATTGAAAGATTTATTATTTTATTTTTTATGTTAGGATCACAGTTTAGTGGTGCGCTTTGCATAATTTGTCACGAAATTTTAATATTTTTATCCCAAATCAGTTATTGAGGATCTAACTTCGTGTATTTTAGTAGTTAAAATTTTTTTGAACCTTAAAAGGTACCCCAAAACACATCGGTTAGCAACAGACCTTATATATTTTGTCTCGAAATTAATTTTTTTCATCAAAATGATTGTTGAAGAACAAACTTCATATATTTGAATACTTCAAATTCTTCCAATAGTAAAGTACCCACACCACACTAAGTAATGTCAAAATAAGCAAAAAAAAAAAAACAAAAAAAAAGTGTACCTAGCTCACATTATTTTTTTTGTTACAACCTATCACACATTAGATGTGCGGTATCCTAACATGAAAATTAAAAAAATAAACTGAAACTTTCTATAGAGCTATCGCACCTTCAAGAAACAATACCCCTACTATTTAAAAAAGTGTGTCATTTAGTCCTGCTTCCAGAACCCTTGGAGAGAAATATCAGAGTTTTGAGAACCATCGCTGCACAAAGTTGAAAAATTACTTTCACTCGCCGTAGCTCGTAGTCGCAGTTTATTGTTGCACACCCTCTCTTGTTGCTGTTGCGAATAGGAACGTACCTCAAGTAGCTCTTGCCTCTCTTCCATCCCAATTCTTCTCGCTTCTTTGTTTCTAGGTCTTCGATTTGCATCGTTAAGTTTCTGAGACTATTCACTATTTTATTTTCAGTTGTATCCATTTGTTGTCTTATGGATTAATAGTGTTTGGAACTTCAATTTAGTTTGGATAGTTTGAAGATTGCTGCACTTGAAACTCCGACGATTTATTTAAAAATTCGTGTTATTTGATCTATTTTTTATAGTGGAATTTTTGTATTTTTTTTGTTATTGAAAAAAAACTCACAAAATTTGTTAGAAATATGTTTGGCTAAATTATATCAGAAATGTTTTTTCTTTTGACACAAATCGTGTACACACTATGTACGACATTGTGTGTTAGTATTCGTGCAAGGTTTATGACGTCAAAATACTTAGTTAATTCAGTTTATTATCTTTTTTTTTGTAAATTGGATATCCCCTGCGCGTAAGTGTAGAGAGACTAATTTATTGAGTTGAGTAAGACCATAATGGGCAGCAAAGCTCTCCCTCTGCTGCATTTCTATAAGGCTAGATTTTTGTTTTTAGAATTAACTTTTAAATGTTCTTGGGTCTATCCATTCAGTTTACTATATTATTAATGAGTTATAATTTTTTTGGAATTAACTTTTATTTTCCAAAACTCACTAAAGACTACATGGTTTTTGTCATAAAAATATAGTACATGATTAATGACTTGCGAATAGTTGATTAATTAAGTTCATTACGTGACTAATGGATTATCAATTTTTTCACAACTCACTAAACATGCATAGTTAATGACGTGCAAATACTTGGTTTATGTAGTAAAAAACCACTAACATTTACCTATAAAAAAATGTAGTAAAAGTACTACCTCCGTTTTTAATTTTTAGTACTTTTGACTTTTTATTTTTGTTCCAAAACAATAGCACTTTTAAAAATCCAGTGTATAATTCACCAAAATTTTCCAAATATACCCTTTATTGAATCTTTTAAAGAACCAAGACAATTATTAACTCTTTTATTTTGATTTAATTATCTCAAGAAAACTAAAAGAGCATATCTTAGTACTTAGCTAAGACAAATTAATTGTAACTTAATTCGTGTGTAACAAGTCATAAGTATCAAAGGTTAGGAATCGACGGAGTAACTCATTAATCAAAAAATGAACTAAATTAAACATCCATTTACAAGTCATCGACCATGTAACCCAGAGCGTGCGGTTCAGCGGTTGCGGCTGATCCTCCCTTAACCAAGGGTCGGGGGTTCGATCCCCACCTTGGGTACGGAGCAGCGTTAAAACTCTGGGTCAGCTCTCCCGCCCCTCGAGGCACCTCCAATTAGCGAGGGATTAGTCACTGCTGTCTGTGCGGTGGATTCCCGGGTTTACCAAAAAAAAGTCATCGACTATGTGTCCCCCACTATTGACTGCATTGGCAATTTCAACGACATGAGGATGTCAGCTCTCGCGTCAGAACTTGAGTGTGTCTATGTGATAGTGTATATGGTGGTCATTTGTCATTCCGATGTTGATGGTGCTGCTTATTAAGTTATTATGTTCAAATCCCACGACTCAAATTCTAGTGTAAAAATTAAACCAATGTGGTCTCTTATAATATTAGTGATTACATGCACCATACCATTCAAATCTGTGGGTGATTATTCATACCCTTTGTGCGGGTAATTACTCATACCCATTATGAGTATAATTACTCCAGTTATTGTGGATAAGGTTTTGTTACTAAATGGGTAGGGTACTAATTGTCATCCCTATAACTTCGTGGATACATGCATTCCTGTAGTAGTTGAGGAAGTTTCGCTAACATGCACAAAGGAAGCCAAATAAAGAACAGACATTATAAAGATGAAAAGTTATCTTTTATAAACCACAGACAAGAACATTATGGAGATTTTTTCTTGATAAAGCAAGTTTAAAGAGCATTTGAGAATCAATGATACAAAAATACCAGGGGATAATTAGAGTGAAGTGGGTGAAATTACATGCATTGAGGAGGGAAAAAATCCTTCAAATGAGAGAGTGAGAGAACGTGGATGAGTTCTTTGCATGGTACTTGCCAATCATATGAACAAGTTGAGGAAGAATAAAACTGAAATTATTGAAAAGATATTGAGATCAATGACCTTAAGATTTGACTACATTGTGTGCTCAATAGAAGAGTAGTGCTACAATGTGTTTGACAATATACGATCCTCAAACTCAAGAACCTAATATATGCTATTTGAATTGCAATATCAGTTTTTTTAAACACAATCAAAGGCCACTCCAACTTGAACCTGTGTTGCAGATAACATAAACTGCATGCCGAAAACAGTAGTGAATATGAATCTAGTGGTGTGTTAGTGAAATGATGAAATAAAGAGTATCCACCAACACACAAAAAAACTAAAACAATTTTTAGGTTCGAATCATTGTTAGCTACCTATGGAGTGTCCCAACGCTTTCAACGATAGACCATTACTGGCCAACACCGAATCTTTCCACTGTGGGAATTGAACCCGGGAGCACCTGATCGATCCCTCGTGTCTCAGGGTAGCTTAAGCCACTGGGTCTATGGTGTTGGTTAAGCTAAAGCAATTTTAAATGCAAGCAGTTTAATCCTAGAAGAATACCGGTATCCATCAATCAAAAAGTTAAAGCATTTAAGCTGGAACTACTTTAATGAATCATAGAGGGTATAAGAATAAGAACCAAGGTACATATGGCAATAAATACCTATTCTTTTTGCAACATGTTCAAATTTCTGATAATCTCTTTTAAAGAACACAGTCTCATAAATTACAGATGCAACTCCACCACCAAATCTTTAATGCTACCATTATTAAGCAGTTGGTAGAAGAACAGACTGTGGAAATGAATCAGAGCCATTATTAGGAGCACCCTTAATGTTGAGTATAGAAGTAATCAAATTATAAATCTCAACATTCTCAAAAGAAGGTATCTTCCTTCCTCTTTCAAATTGAGGACCATGTCCAATGAAAATAGTCCTCATGGAGAAAATCTCATTGTCATAACCATGTTCACCACCACGCACATTATTATCAGTCCTACTCATCTCCACCATATAACCCTCATGAACCAATCCAATTATAGGTGGAATCCTATCACTATCAGTATAATGAAGCCTTTCAGGCAAATCTTCCTTCAAATAAACATTCAACTTGTCTCCATGCTCAACCTTCCCAGACCTCAATCCTTCATTCATCTTTTCCACAACATCAACCGACGAGTAACTACCCGGTGGACGAATCGCAAGCAAAGGCGAATACGAATGAACCCAATCCGGTTTAATTTCAATCCAAGGAGCCAAATCATCTAAAAAAACAAGCTTTTTATCACAAGTACCAACCATACCATGATCACCAACCAAAATAATACTAACATCCTCAAAAACCCCTCTTTTTTCCAAACCCTTAATAAGTCTCCCAATTAGGGCATCAATTCTAGCAACAGCATTAGTAATTTCATCATCATCAGGTCCAAATTGATGACCTTGATGATCAGGATCCTCAAAATAAAGAGTCATAAAAACAGGAATTTCATCATAAGGCGAATCAAAATAATCCAAAATAGCATCAACCCTATCTTCAAAAGGAACAGAACCATTATAATGTCTACAAAATTTTGAAGGACAATTCCAAGAACCTTTAATTACCTCAGCTCCAGGCCAGAAATAAGTAGCAGCGGTGAGATTATTATCAGCAACGGTTTCCCAAAGAGGATTTCCAAGCCACCATTTAGAATCATGATTTGCCATGGTGAATTTCTCGCCGGTGATTGGATCATAAAAGTAGTTATTGATGATACCATGGTGAGAAGGATAGAGACCAGTGACAATGGAATAATGATTAGGGAAAGTGAGAGTAGGGAAAACGGGAATTAAACCGGTGATTGCTTCGGTGCCGTTTTGAATTAAACGGTGAATGTTTGGAGTTAGGGTTTTGAATTGGTAACCGAAACGGAAACCGTCAGAGGAAATTAAGAGAACGATTGGGTGAGGGAGTTTTGTGAGAGGACGAGAAGTGGGTGTTGAAGTTGTTGGTTTCACTGAGAGTGTGAAAAAGAGAATTGCGAAGGTAATTGCTGTTATTAGTGATGTGCAGGTTATTATGTTGAGGAGAATTGTGGGTTTTGGATTTGGTGAAGTGGTAGTGAGAAGAGGTTTTGTTGCTGCTGATTCTCCTTCTTCAGCTTCTTTGGTAGCCATTTTTTTTCTTCCTTACTTCGAAACTTGCTATTTTTTGCAGTATTTAGTAATGATAATGCAATTGCAATCGTTGGTTTGGATTCTTAGATTTTTGGATTTCATTTCATTATCGTATTTAACACGGAGGATTATGCGATTTGGTTTTTTTTTTTGGTGAAATTATGCGATTTGGTTTGTTTGGTTGAAATTGACTGGGTTTTATAAATTTTAGAATTAGGAATTAATTTTTTTTTGACAAAAAACTCCAACCAATTAAAACGCTAAGAGACACTCTTCCAAGTTATTTGTGCTTTAACATTAAACAATTTGCTAGGGACTATTCTAAGTACCTTTCATCGATATTTTTTTGGTTAGCATTGTCGTTAGGGCGTAGTTTCCGTCGACTTTGTCAATGACTAATAAATTTGTTGGCCTGTGTGGTTCTCCCCCCTCAATAGAGTTTTTACCACATTAAAGATTCGAATTCGAGACCTTGGGATAGAATCTGAATCTAGTTACCACTCAGATCAACCATTGTTGTTAGTACGTTTCATTGATAACATAATATGTACATTATTTATATTAATTATTTATATATAATATGCTATTTTAGTTATATATATATATAAGTATTATTGTTTGTCAAAAAAAAGTATTATATGTTATATAATAGGCTAAAATGCACTTTTGGTCCTTTAAGTTATTTATTTGTTTCGCTTTGGTCCTTTAAATCTTTTTTTCTCAGTTTGGTCCCTCAAGTCTCAAAACTATTTCACTTAAGTCCTTTGCGTCAATATGAGTTAACGGTTGATGACGAGTCAGTTATCTGATGATGTGGCACCTCCTGACGTGAAATATATTTAATGACGTGGAATTTTTAATTTTTTTAATTTAATTTTTTAATTTTTTTGCCCAAAAAAATCAAAAATGACGTGGCAATTATTTTTTTGTTTCGATTTGGTCCTTTAAACACCACATAAATGACCAACATGAAACTAAATGAAATAATTAAAGGACTAAATTGAAACATGACAGATATCGTAAAAGGATTTGGGTATTATAGTGAGAAAGAAGGAGTGGAAAGGTGGATAGGGGACTTTCTGATGATGAGTATTATAGTGAAGAATTGGAGTGTGATAATTCTAATAGTGATGAAGAGAGTGAACAAGCCAGGAGTCCATCTTTTGTGATGCCAAGACAAGCTCCATGATAATTCAATAAGATTTATGTTACTAAAGCATTTACCATGAGAATTTTTCTTCTTCTCGGATAGTTCTTCGTTCTCTTTTGGTCTCAGTGAAAATATAAGCTTTTTCAGTTTTCTGTCCACCAAGAACACGTATGCATTAATTTTCTGCAAAACAATGTGTTGGCAATATTAAGAATCATAATATTAAAGTTTCACGTTCTTAGTATATTTGGGTAGTGATTCTCAATAACTGGATAAATATATTTGGGTAGTGTAGTTTATTTTCGGAATACCAAACCTGTCCAATAAATGATGATAAGAACTTGATTTTCTCTTGGTCATAAATCCGTAACAGATCTTCAAATTTCTTTTTTGAATATAAAACTGTGGAGGGGGTTCTTCACAGCCCCGGCGAGTAAGCGCGGCAATTGGTCATCTCACCTCTCCAATGAAATACTTTTCGAGAGAATCGAACCCGGGAGCAAACCGAGTCGACCCTTACGGACCATAGCCTGCTCACCACATATCTTCAAATTTCATATCTGGTGAAAGTTGATCTTCAATTTTACCACCATTCTCTACATGTGAAGAAGAATCGAAAGACAAATTCTTATTTTCGGAATCAAATCCTTTTATGATATCTGACATGTTTCAATTCGGAATGGGAAGTCAAATTCTTATTTTCGGAATCAAATCTTTTTATGATATCTGTCATGTCTCAATTTGGTCCTTTAATTATGTCATTTAGTTTTATGTTGGTCATTTGTGTGGTGTTATTGAGTGAACACAACAAAAAAATAGGGACCTATTTGAAACTAAATTAACACTTAAGGGACCTATTTGAAACTAATTACACACTTAAAGGACCAAATAGAAAAAATAAATAATTGCCACATCATTTTTTATTTTTTTTAAATAAAAGTAAAAATGTATATACCCAATTGTAAGGCCCTGGATATAGATTTCACATTTGTCAATTGAGTTAGGCGTTACAAATGCCATGAGATTGGTTTTGGGTAAACCCGGGTATCCACCGCACGGACAGCATTGTAGGTGTCTCGAAGGACATGACAGCTGACCCAGAGTTTTAACACAGCTCCGCGCCGTACAATCGAACCCATGAGATTGGTTTGATTCACAATACAAATAACCTTTTTTAAAAATTAAAAAAAATGTATAAACCCAACTCAAAGCAAACATTTTTGAGTGGTTGGTTGGGATAACGGATTTACCGTGATTGAACACCCAAAGGAAAATATCAACAGCAAGTGAGTGAGTGAGTGTGGGTTATCTTTCTAACTATCTCTTCTTTTTCTTTCTTCTCTCATCATTTTCATCTCATCTCATCTCATGTCTCTAATTCAACCTTGTTTCTCTCATTTGAAACGCTAACACAACACTTTCCTCATCTTGTGTAAATGGCACATGTTGGTGTTATTATTCGATTACAACTTCAATCCCTTCGATTTTCATCTCCTTCTTTCTTCATTACTCTCCCGCCGCCAACCGAATTCTCAAGCAACACTGCGAAGGTTTTCTCTCTCCCGCCGTATTCTTCTTCTGCAGCAGCGTCACCTCCTACTCTTGCTGCCTTCACACCCAGAAAGCAGTTGCTTCCTTTCAAGGTTACTTTTTTCACCCCTTTCCCTTCTAATTATTGTACCGGTTTGTAATTAGGTGAGAAATTAAGTAACTTTATGATACCCCTTGTTTTTAAATTACTCTAATTACGCTTTTATTTCACATTTGAATCTTGGGTGTTGGGTTTTGAGTGTGTGGCTAAGCTAGTCCATCATCCAGTGACATTAGGATAGGAGTAGGATAAACCCTTTGTTTATTGCTAGTATTATTATTTTGAGCGATCTATTTAATTATTTACTTAAAGATATATTTCATTGTTAGCATTTTAATCATTGGAAGATGGAAATTAGATAATAGGTCTCTGAAATATGCATTTTGTCCGCATATATGTAGTTACTAGTTTTTTAACTTTTAGGTAAGGGACTAATATAATTGAGTTTGTATCTTTCAAAAAGTAAATTGACTATTTAGTCTATGTTTGGATTCACTTTTAGGAGAGCCAAAAGTGATTCTAAAGACATAAAATTGCTTTTGGTATGTTTAGGTGTTCTCGAGTAAAATTGATTCTATGTCTAGAATTTATTTTAACTTGAAGCGAAGATTTGTAGTTTTTGCAGTTTTGCTTTCGAAAGTGATTTTTATTCTAAAATTTTATTGTTCAACTCACTTTTACATGAATTCATCCATACATAACATAAATCACTTTATATTCGTCTCACATTCATTCAAAATCATTTTTTCTCACCGCAGAACCAAACACGCGCTCTATTCTTATTTGCTTTTGGTTAGACGATGCAAGTGGCAAACATCTGAGATTTTACACATGTTTGCACACTTATATGATATATTCATGATGCTATTGCTAGCTAGTTTCTAAGGCCAGCCAAGCTTAAAAGTTCTGGTTTTCTTTGTTGCTCATCCAAAATATTTATAGTCCTCATGTGTTACCAAAAACTGGATATCCTGCCATTGTTGTTTGCCTTTGCCGTATAGCCTGTTTCCAAAACATGCTTGAGTTGGATGCTAAAATTCATGGTCATAAAATGAATGGTGAATTGATGATAAAAAACAGTTTTTCATTACCACTGGAGGACTAGAAATTTCTTCTGTTGGTCATTTTTCTTAATAGGATGCGAGTACTAGTTGGTAGCAACAATAAACCTGAAATTTGTTCCTGTGCTTGGAGAATTAGAATCACGTGTTAGTATTTCGATTTGCATTCACACTCGAAAAACAGATGGCACTGACTCACTGCTATGCAGTGTTCACTTTTGAACAGAAAGGTAACAGTTTAAAAAAGAAGACTTCTCTGGACTGTATGCTTTTTAGTATTGCTCTATATTCATGTGATTCTGATAGGATCCTAAAATAAATAAAATGTATGGGGAGGGAATAAGTGTGTGTGATGTAGGGGATCATATCTTAGGGAGTGCATTGGGAATATTCTGTTGTAACTAATTGCTGACTTGGCAGCAATTGGAGGGAAAAAGTGTGAGTTAGTTGAGGGCTTTAAATAGGAGTGTGGGGAAATTAGAAGGTAGGCATGAATCGGGATTGGAATCTTGGGAGACCCTAGGCTTCTCGAATTGCCTAGAATCGTTACTGTACTTTCTAATTTATATTTTCTGCATTTCTCTTGTAATTCTGTAATTAGGGCTTGTAATCACTGATTCAATCCCTCAATTCCAGTAATATACAGATTGAGTGTTTGTGTTTGATTGAGATGGATTCTGGTACTTATCAGATTCTATTAGTATGTGGTGATTACCAATGAATTATATAATAAGATGAACTAAACTATGACAGTTGTTGCTTTATTGAGCTAGCAGAAGCAATTTTTTAGAAGGTGCTTCTTCTAGATGTTGTTGTTTGTAATTTTACCTCGGTTAGTACATGTGTAAACTGTAAAGTATCATGGATGGTGAAAATTTAATAGAGATAGCCTTTGTAATAACTGTTAGCTTGTTAATCAGCAGTTAGTTTTACTTGTATATGCCAGCACATTAAGTTGTAGTGCTGCTGCAGTTAGTTATAAGTGTGTAACAATTCTATTACAAAGCAACAATGTATAAATACTGAGCTAGAGCTTAAGACAGATTCAGTGAATACAATTCACAATTTCAGAGAGAAATGGAAAACAGAATTCTCTCCTATCAAAATTCCATTTGTTACTTACTACGTACATTATGTTGTAAATACTGAGAGTTTGTATTAGTTTCATGCATACTATTCAAATGTTCTCAATAGACCAGCTGAGATGGCTTATAAATTATTGAAATATTTCATTTACATCTATGTTTCAATTTTATTTCATTTACATATATGTACCGATCCTATTTTCTTTCCTTTGGCTTTTGTTGATCAAGAATTAACGTGTAAAATAAGGTAATTATGTTGGAGAACAATGCAGAAGTAACTCTTGGTCATAGTTAACAAATAACTACACTTTATTTTTTCTTTGGTTTTGACTAAAGTGTGATGTTTTCTTATTCTCACAGTTTTTGTTGGTTTTTACTCACTTGACTTCAGGTATGTGCAACAGTTGCGGAAACTGGTCAGCCAAAATGGTGGGAAAAGAATGCACCAAATATGATTGACATTCACTCCACACAAGAATTTCTTGATGCTTTGAGTCAAGCTGGAGATAGACTGGTTATTGTTGAATTTTATGGAACTTGGTGTGCTTCTTGCCGCGCCTTATTCCCCAAGGTCTTTCTTGCACAATCCCCTTTTCTATTCATAGCTGGGACAAAAAAGTTAGGATAATATTTTTGAATTACTTAATATGTTTTCTTGAATTTTCATGCTGGTGAAATTACTTAACAGCTGTTCTGATTCCTGATATATTTGTTAAATGGATTTGGCAGCTATGCAAAACTGCTGAAGAAAACTCTGACATTCTTTTCCTGAAAGTAAATTTTGATGAGAATAAGCCAATGTGCAAAAGTCTGAATGTTAGAGTACTTCCTTATTTCCATTTTTATAGAGGTGCTGAGGGACAGTTGGAATCATTTTCGTGTTCACTTGCCAAGGTATTTCTTACTTTTTTATTTCTGTTAATGCTTAGCGACTAGCTTCATTTTAAGAGAATAAGTAGTAGCCAGTACTTAGAGATTAGTGTCTATTCTGAACCCGGGAGATGTTTATACCGAAACATATCTTCCCGCCTTGCCACACATTATTTTATACTACATACTACATTATAACCTATAGTTAGAGGGGGAAAAGTGCATAAAATTGATGAATAACGCCTTTAAATATTCCTAGTGCTTTTGTTTTCGCTTTTGGCATCCTGCATAATTCTCTTATGATTTATGACCCTAGGGCTAAATTATTGTACACAGCAATAGCTGGCCGGAAGAAGATTCTGATTATAGTGCCTATAAGAGTGTTTGGCTGGAGGTACTCAGAAAAATGATATTTGTAACAGACTGACAACTCTATTTTTCGCGCTGCCAACTTGTACTCATAGGAATATCTATTACCTCATGTGGTATTTCTTTCGCCTCCTACAAGCAAAGTTGTTAAAATCTAGTTTTAACTTGTGGAATTGCACGATTCCATGCCCTCAATCCTGGTTATCTTACTTGTGGACACGTTTTCTGCGTAAACTTGAATATTTTGCGATTCCACTCGGCTGAAATAGCAAGTCAACTTGGTAAACTCGACCGCGTCTAACCAATTCTACTTAACATAAATATTTACAAACTTGTGTTTTTATGATTTTGTGTGATAATTTATCTAGTTTGATACAAGTCTATGACACTTTAATTGGGTAATTTACTGTTTGATTTGTTATGGAGTTGAAATTTTATATTATTGGTGCATTGATGGTATTGTTTAAGTATATATGTAATGTATATATTACTTTTAATATTAGGTAAACTTGTACGAATCTACTAGTCGAGTTCACTTAGGCAAAACGAGTTTACTTGAATTGTTGATTTTGACAACCTTGCTCGCACGGGTTTGAGTCCTTGTACCTAAAAACCTTTGGTCATTGGTTCGAATCCTTCTGGGAAACGAAAGAAATATCACATGGGGTTGTAGATAGTACTATGAGACATGAGTGACAAATTGGTAGAAGAGGGTGGTGAATCTGTTACATTATTCAAATGCATAGGAACTCATGCTGTGATGCCTAATAGTGAAGCAAATATACGATGATGGATATAGGCGCTTATATTAGTGGATAGAACCTAGTTATATATTATAGAAAACTGGGAGCCAATTTTTTTTTGATTTTATAAGCAGCTAATTTTTTATTTTTTGTTTTGCAAATTACAGTTTCAAAAAATAAAGGAAGCCATCCAAACACATAACACAGCTAGATGCAGCATTGGTCCTCCAAAGGGAATTGGTGATTTGCTTGTTGAGCCTTGTTCTGTTCCAAGGGATAAACCAGCAGAATCATCGTGATTCTATTCTACCCCACGCATTTGTAGCTTATAAATTTGTCTCCTATTGAAAGCTGTGGTCCAGAAAGACTGAAGGATTAAGGATATATATGTACTCTGTAATGTATACTTACCCTTTTTGTTTATTTATTTATTTATTTGTTTCAGATGGATATCAAGCAGAATTGTTCATTCTGCTTCATTCTTGATCATTCATCAGCTGATTGTAATCAAGTACTTGAAAACTCAGCGAAGATGAAATGTTAGATATTAAGTTGTATTTAATTTATTGAAAAGTTTGTGCATCTGTGAGCTGATGAATACCACTTGTTAAGTTATTATGACTTGATTCTTTTGCTAAATCAGTAATCAGTTATGTTACAAAAAAAAACTAGTTCTTGATCAAATTTTACATGACAACTAGTATTTACAAGTGATACTGTATAACTACGTTGAAAGTTGCAAAATGTAATAAAAAAAAAGGAAAAACTTGATAAAAGGATATATTTTCAAATTTATTAAAATAGTTGTGTTTGAAAAAGTTTAAAAAAAGTCGGTATCTTATAATGTTAATAATGGAGTAAAAATTTGGTCAAAAAAAAATAATGGAGTAAAAATGAAAAATAATGAAAATGAGATTTTAGGTAAAATATGCATCTCCGTTGGCCATCCCGTTTGCATCCTCATTGGCTCTCCCGTTGGCCGTCCACCTGTTGGCACTCCAGTTGGCGCTCTCGTTACCCCTATTGTTGCCACTCCCGTTGGCACTCTCGTTGCCGCTCTAGTTGTCGATCTCATTGCCAGTCCCTCGTTGCCACTCCTGTTGCCACATGATAACTCATATTTTTCTATATGATTTAATTTTATTGTATGATTTAATTAAATCATATTCATTTAATTAATTTCATTGTCGCTCCCGTTGCCACATATTATGACTTATTTATTCTATATAATTTAATCATATTCATTTAAATTTAAATATTTTTGACAAAAAAAATCGGAAAAAAGATTATGAAAAAAAAACAGTTTTTTGAAAAAAAAAACAGTTTTAAAAACAAAGTTAAAAAAACAGTTTTTTAAAAAAAAACAGTTTTTTCAAAAACTGGTTTGGTTTTAAAAAACTGTATTTTTTTGGTTACATTAAAAATAACAGTTTCATAAAAAGAAAAGTTAAAAGAAAGAAAAAGAGGAAAAAAAATAATTTATTAAAAAGAAAAGTTAAAAAAAAAAAAAAAAAGCTGACACGTGTCAGCGCTTCTTACGTTTTTTTAAAGCTGCAACTTTTTGTCTTTTAGTGGGGAATTTACAATTTTACCCCCAATTTTTGACAAATGTCAAAATTTGAAAATGTCTAAAAATGTAAAAGTGCTAGCATGTGTTTTTATTATGTTAGAGTAGATTAGAGTAGATTAGAGTTGATTACAGTAGATTAGAGTAGATAGATATCATCAACGTACTATAAAGGAAACACCTAATAGTCGCTGTTTTGACAACTGGGATGGGTGGTTCAACCAGTTGAACTGCCCTACTGGCGGCTGGTTCAATCTCTGTTGGACTAAAATTTTGTTGAATCGTTTTTTTTAGTTTGTTCCGTACTTTTTCCCCCAATTGTGATTTTTTTATTATTTATTTATTTATTAAATTATTAGTTATTCGGTGCAACTATCGTCTGATTTGGTTTTTAAAACATTTCTATTAGTAACGGCCACATTTGGTATCAACTTTTCCTATTCCATTTTTACCCCTCTTAATTGTCAGTTTCATGTATTACTTTATTTTGTACTATATTTCCACTTGCAGAGTAGTTTTATCCGAGAAAGAAGCACTAGAGATAATGTCATTGTGTTACCGGAGATCATGCATCATATGAAGAGAAAAAAAAAGTAAAAATGGTGACCTTGCGTTTAAATTGGATCTTGAGAAGGCTTATGATATGGTGAACTGGAATTTTTTAAGGGAGACTTTGGTTATGTTTAAATTTCCTCCGATTATTGTCTCCTTAATTAGGCACAGCATATCCTCCTCCACGGTCTCTTTATTGTGGAATGGTAGCAAGACTGGGAGCTTTAGGCCCAATAGAGGTCTTAGATAAGGAGATCCTCTCTCTTCTTTGGTTGTGCTCGAGCTAAGGAAGTGTGGAGATTGAGTTATCCTGGTGTTGTCCAAATTCCGAGCTTTAGTGATAATGCTCTGAAGTGGTTGTCCAACTTTCTAGATTTAAATGGAATGCTTGCCTTATGTATTTTGTGGAAACTATGGTGCAGCAGGAACAAAAATTCTTTTGATGGAGATATGGAATTGCCTATACCTGTAGCGATTCAGGCACACGTGCTTTTTATAAAGATATTACTCATGCTTATGGTGAAGGCCTATGAAACCCGAATAACGGGAATACGAGAAAATTCTGAAAATCAAGATACAACACGGCTATGATACTTTAATAAAAAATTAAATTAAAATCTAATTAATATATAAAAACATAAGAGAAAAAATAAAATAAAATAGAAACACAAATAGAAAAAAAAAAACAAAGATGAAAAACAGAAATATTGCATTTTATACATATGAAAAAAATTGCCCAAATAGATAAAAAAAATCACACAGAAAATATATGGATGAAAGGAAGAGGACAACCGACACACTTATGTATAAGTGATAAGTCATAAAAAGTAATGGTGGACAAGTAACTGCGACCACCCAAAATTGTATAATCTGAATAGTCAGTGACGGAAATAGAAGACTTTTTATAGACTAAGATATTCATATTAATTAGAACGTAGTTGCTCAATAAAACATAAGCATATCATTAGTCAATATATGATCATCACATTGTAGAAATAAATACTTGTGATCATATCAAGTAGAGATAGTTCCCTATTTATTTGTATTTTCTTTTCAATAAATTTAGGATTTCATTCCTAATTGTAATGAACATTTGTTTTTGACACTTGTTGGCCATTTAGTTTAGGCCTTGGCCCTTATTTCTTTCCTTAGTGGACAGAGTTGGGCTTATGATCCAAGAGTCCAACCTATATATACTTTAATGGGTTTTTTTTGTACCCCCATCAACTCCCATCAACCCCCATCATCCCTTTGAAAATACCAAAATACCCTTAAAATTTTGACAAAATTACAAAACATTTACCATTTCTCACTTGCATCCGTTTGACCAGAAATTTACCAGAGATAATCGGATTTACCATTCAGAGCTATATCTGATTTCCAGTTCGGATTTACGCATCGGATCTACGTACTTCCGATTCCCCAAGAGACAGCGCAAATAGTAAGTCGGATTTAGCTAAATCTGATTCCCATCGCATTTACCTATATCCGATTTCCCATCGGATATTGGTAGATCCGCTTTGGTTTTTTTTTTAAAATTTGTTTTTTTTAGTGTCTAACAGGTATCGAGGGGAGTCCTCGTCTCGGGCATCGCCATCTGCTCCGAGTACACGCACCCGCCATAGGATTGCGGGACATGGGTCTGCCCGCCATAGGCGACAGCAGCAGTATCAGTAGGTGGAGGAGGCCCCTAACTATCAGTATGAGGAGGGCCACCAGGGGCATCCTCTTGATGAGGATTCTATGTCTGAGGGCCATTCTATGGCTGAGCAGGAGTATTATCAGCACCAGTCTCAGCAGCAGTAGTATCAACTGTACCAGGGGGAGCACTACCATCAGCCTCAGCAGCATGAGGAGCAGCATGAGCTATTCACTGGGCTAGGATCTCATGTCTGTTCCATTATATTGAGAGACCCGGCAAGTTTAATTTATTTATGTAGCCTTCTTAGTTTAATTTATTTACATAGCCTTATTTTTTTATTTTTTATTTTTTTATAATGCAGACATATGAGCGTAAATTGAAGGTTACCAACCATGGTAACAAGCTGGCTCAGAGACTGCTTGGGTTTTCCCAAAACCACCGGTTGTGGGCCTTTATCACAGGTTCCGGATTAGCCCCCCTCGTCCCGACCGGACATACAAAGGTGGACCATGAGCTGATGTCTGCTTTTGTTGAGAGGTGGCACTTAGAGACATCGTCATTTCACCTACCATTTGGTGAAATGACAATTACTTTGGATGATGTCTCCTGTTTGCTGCATCTACCCATTACGGGGACTACTACAAGGCCCCACCTACCTCGGTCACCACTGATCAGGCCATCCACCTAGCACATGTTTATCTTGGTGTGACTATAGAGGAGGCGGGGTTGGAGTGTCGAGCTTCATCTGGCCCATATTACCGTTTTGAGTGGCTGCAGGAGATTGTTACTAGAGGGTCCATAGAGAATGACATGCGTCCTGCTGTCAGGGCCTTTATCCTTCTGATCCTGAGCTGGTCCATCTTCACGGTCAAGACCGGCGACAGGACTGAGGCTAAGTGGCTGCTGCTACTTGAGGATGTCAGTGCAGCTGGAGTGGGATCATATGCATGGGGGACAGCAGGGCTTGCTTTCATGTATGACCAGCTGAACTACTCGTGCTTGGACCAGGCGCATCAGTTAGGAGGGTATGCGGCCCTCTTACAGGTAATAATTTTAAGTTAATTTTTTCCGAGTTTGGTTAAATTTATGTTAAACAGTTTTTAATTCACCATGTTGTTTATCTTCTTTTTTTCAGAGTTGGATTTTATGGTATTTCCCTCAGCTGGTGGAGAGGAGGAGTGGATTGCGGACTGGAGCACTGTGTGGGCGTTGGAGGAAGAAGAAGACAGATGGAGTGAAGCTGGGGGTATACAGGCAGAGGATTGATGCACTAACCTCAGATGATGTCTGCTGGCGACCGTTTGAGGAGCACCGGGAGGAGGATAGAGACTTTGAGCAGGTCTCATTATACAATGGCCACATCAGCTGGGGAGACATCACTGTTCCCTACATGCCCGATAGGTGCCTCAGACAGTTTGGGTACGTGCAGGCCATCCCACGTCACCATCTTACCGGTCGTTCGAGCCATGCAGACTGCATTTTTCGGATTGCACATTATATGCCTGTGGTGCAGGACGTTTTGCGTGCTACTTATGCTGCTGATGAGTTGGGTAAGGTTGCTCCGGACTACATACATTGGTATGTGAGAGCATCTATTCCTAGACTCTTACCGGTTGCATCACCACCACCACCACCAGTACAGCCCGATTTGCTAGAGATTGTGGGGGACGAGATTCAGAGGAGGCTTCGAAGCGGAGACATTAGGATGAGTAGTCAGACATACGCTCGCCTCACCCGATTACTGGATATGCTACCCAGGGGTCGTGACTAGGGGGTTTTGTGTGATTGTATGCTTGAACTATTTTCACATTACTTGATTATTAGTATTTCTTGTTTATTATATTTGTGGATAAAAGAAATAATTTCGATTTCATGCGATACAAGATAAAACATAACCAACTACAATAACAATAAAATATAAAAGATACATTTTCTTGAAATAAGTGAGCGACAATGAAAACGATAAAATGACAGAAACTACCGAGCTGGTGGAGTTAAACGACGAAGGATCTCAGTGACGGTCCGTGTCGTTTCCACGTACAAATGCAGATAACCGTGCCACTTAAACAGAACATGAATGGACATCATTGCTTGAACGTCACCGTCCTTCTTGATATCCATTGTAGAGCAGTGCACACGTCCATCAGACCAATCCTTTTTCCGATAAACTATACGAGTTATCTCTCGCTCATCGCCCTCCACTTGCACCTTACCCAACAGTTTATCTTTTAGGGCAGCGAATGTTATGTTGTGTTTAAGCCTGCACTGCATTGTGTCACGCCTCTGGAAACAGACACCATCAACTTTGTTGGTGATGATGCCCTGATGATGAATGATAGTAAGGGATGAATCTTGTGAGTATTGTGTTAGGGGCATTTTTTTGTGGAGAAGAAGAAGCTGATAATGAGTTAGGGAGTGAGTGAGAGTGAAATTTGGGAGTGACAAGAATGAGGTTTGGCAATAGGTATTTATAGAATTCGTCAATGATTATCAACCGTTGATATTGTCGGTGCAATCTGCACCGTTGATCAAAGCGGATCTACCCCCAATTGCAAAGCGGATCTAACCCCTTTTAGGTAAATCCGATTTCAGCAGATCAAAATCGGATTTACCTAGATCCGATTCAATTTGTAAAATTTGCATCGGATTTACTGTTAACTGGGTAAATCCACTTCGGAATTTATCAAAGCGGATGTATCTACAATACAGGTAGATCCGCTTTGTCAAATAGACAAAGCGGATCTACCTGTTGTGGGGGTACATCCGCTTTGTTAAATTCAATAGCAGATTTACCCTTTACCAGGGTAAATCCGACTTGTAAAAAAAGTTAAAACATTTAATATTTTTATTTGGTATCTATGGATAGATAATTACAAAAAAGTGGGTACAATGGTAAATACAAAAAATGTCAATGTAAATCGTCGGAATCATGGGTTAAGTCTACAATATGGGGAGGGAGACGGGGCATCTTCAAAGCGGTAGACTGCCAAAGGGCAAAACGACCGGTATAAGGATCCAACCATGAAGTAGATTCATCTGATCGATTATGAGACCAAATCAAAGCAACTGGAGGCAACAGATAGACAGGAGAGATCGAAATATGCATCCAATGGAGATCGAAATATGCATCCAAAGGATATCCCTGACGTTCAGAATAAATGGTCAAATCAGATTTATCTGTCAGTTTGATAGATCCGATTTGACCCATGCGTGTGAATTTAAGTATTTAAAGCTAATCGGATTTACCTTCCATTTAGGTAAATCCGATTTCCAGATTAAGTGGTCCCCCACCAGAGAATCTTCCAAAAGTCAATTTTTTTAATTTAAGTCAGGGGTATTTTCGGGATTACGATATTGGGTGGGGGTACATGGGAGTTGATGGGGATATAAAAAAAACCCTACTTTAATTTCAATGTAATAGGTAGAACTTTGATGAATGAAATTCATTTCTACATTTTGAGCAAGAGTGTGTCCTAATACCTAAGAGAGTGGTGAGAGGCTAGTTGCTAATGTTGGTGAAGGTTCATCATGAATTCTTCAAGGTTTCTTGAGATGAGAACCTTGAGCACACAACCTTGAGGTTAGGAGAGCTCAATGATAGTGTGGTCCTTATCATCTTTCCTAGGAAGAAGCGGTGGACTTCCTTCTCCACTTCCATCTTTGATCTTTCTTTCACTTTCATCTAAGTGTTTGTGTCTTTTCCCTTTGTATTGTTGAATTTCGTTCATCTTTTTTGTAAAATTTATTGTGAGAAATTATTGATTTGCCAATTTTTAAGATCCAAAACTTATAGATCTACTTTAGATCTTATCGGACTTTGCAAAAAATTATGTATTCTTGACCGAGAATATTCTTTTTATATTAATTTGGTATTCATTTTATCACTAGGATAGCGATTTAACACGAGAGATTTTTCATGAAACCATTCACGAAGCTGATGTGTATCCCTTCAAAGAAGTCCAATTGTGCATTAGTTTCGAATATTTTGGTCAAAAGGCATAGAATTTTGTTGACCAGCGAATCAAAGCTTTCGTAACACACGACAGTTCACTATAACCATCATTTCCCTTTTATCATATGAATACGGATCTGAATTGTGTGCATTCACTATATGGATGCAGTCATGCAGTCACGTGTTAGAAAAATACATGTTGTCATCTCACCTTTCTTTCTTTGCAAAAAAAAAAAAGGTTTCTATTAACACCAACTGCACCCTAAACCAACTACACAAACCAACTGCACTTAATCCAATTCCACGTGAATACAAAGTCTAATTAACTCTTGGTCTTTATATTACACAAAGTCAATGTACGAGGTCACCAAAAAGTTAACGTACGATTATAACTAACATTATTATATAAATAAATTACATTGTATATGTACTTTCTTTCATAGAAAAATGTCTCCCCTTTTATATAATTGTTTTGCTCCAGTTTTCACTAGGAATATTTATTCAAAGAAACTTATTTATTTATTTATCAAATATCAACACCCAGCACATGGGATGGGAGGGCATCAACATTAAGTAATGACACATCTTTAAACCTTAAGGCTAAATTAAATATAAGTAATTTAGAAATTAAGTTTTAGGAGGAAAATGATAGGAAGTAGGTCTCACAAATCTTGTTATGAGTGTAGAAATAATGGTGTGTAGGTCCCACAAATCATGGTATAATTGTAGAAATGAAGGTGTGTAGGTCCCACAAATCAAGAAATATATAAAGTGCAACATTAATCTGTGTGGTTTGCGGTACTTTAGAGTTCGAATTTTTTTTTAACAAATTAAATACACGATGTCCGTTCCTCAATAACCGGTTTGGTGGAAAAAAAATTAATTTCGTGACAAAATACTTAAAATGTGACAATAAATATTGTGTTTTAGAGTATTTTTTAGAGTTAAGAAAAAAATTAAATGTTCAAATACATTAAGTTCGTTACTCAATAATCAGTTTGCTGAAAAGAAAATTAATTTCGTGACAAAATATGTAAAGTGAGATGATAAGCAGTGTGTTCTATGGTACTTTAAGGTTCAGAAAAATTTTAAATTGTTTAAATACGCGAAGTTCATTCATCAGTAACTAATTTTGTGCAAAAAATTAGTTTCGTGACAAAATACGTAAAGTGTATGTTTTTTAAAGATACTTTTTTCGTGACATAATACGCACGCAGAAACCCAATAGATCCATCGAACTTTAAGCGGTATGTTTTTTAAAGATACTTTTTTGTTGTTTCATAATTAAATAAAATAATTGAATAAATAATTAACCAATAATTGTATTGAACTTATTAGTTTAAATGATTTAATAATTTATGTATAATACTATATATTTTCAATAATCATAACTCGTGCAACGCACAGGAGGAAGTTATAGTGAGAGCATAAAGTCTACTCTCTCATTTATGAGAGCATCAAAATTAAGTAAGGACACATGATGGGTTATTAATTTGACAATGAATTTCGACGTTAGGTTCGCCTATGAAATCTGATTTTTCAGCTATAAAGTTCGATGGATCTATTGGGTTTCTGCGTGCGTTTGTTAAGTCTTCAGAGATTATTTGTTTCGGAATAAAACTATTTTTGCCGTGATGGGATCTACTTTCTCTTATGTCTGTTATGGAGTAAATGAGTCTAGACAAGTTGAGTTGAGTACCGATCACCGCGGTAATTATTCCGGATCTCCTCGTGTGGTTTTGTTCGGGTCTAACCCGGAATAAGATACAGGAGATACAGAGTGGTATAACAATTCACGACGTGGTTATGTGATTCCTGAAAGAGAGTGGAAATACAGTCGAAACGCTAAGTTCCCTGCTTGGTTTGTTGTAGACCTAGAACATAGCAATTCTGGATCACAAACTCTGAAGTTTTTCGTTTTCGACGAAAGCATCAATCAACTCCCTGGTTACTGCTTAGCAGTTAAAGGTTTTAGTTTAGGTGGCTATAAGGAGTGGGTTTTTTCGAGTGACGATGTCATGAAAAGTCCCACTTTAGAAGTCGAATCTTGGACTAAGTTGATTTCTATTAAAGTTTGGAAGATGAACCTAGTCGAGCCCGATTGGACAGTGGGTCTAGTCGGAGTCCCCTTTTTCAAGGGAGCAACTCAATCCTATTTTTTGGGAATGGTTGAAAGATCAAGAGGAAGGGATTCTATTAGAATTACCCATATCTGTAATTTCTCTGCATAGTTTAACTTTTGAAAATCGTTCCGAGTCCTGGAAATTGTTCTTAACTACTATAAAGACGAGACGTATCACAGCTTCTTCGCTCAATTTTCCTGTGAATTTTCACCCTCAGACACTAACGTCCGTTTCTATCCAAACGCGTAAGTTTGTTTTGGAACGGCATGACATCTGATGGTTCAGTGTTTCTCGACGATCGTGACATTGATCGTGTAGAATAGCGGTGTTGTGGATAGATTCTCTGGCGATATTATCTATTGAAATGTTTGACTGTTGTAGTTTTCTTTCTTTTCTTTTTCTTTTTCTTTTTCTTATTATGTCAGTTTGATGAGGCACCGCCTTTTTCCTTTATGTAATTTTCTTTCATGTTTCATTTATCCATGCATACAACTCTCTAACTCATCAATCAATGAATAACCTGGCAAGTAATCTTTTCTCCCACTTGGAGTTTTTAACGAGACTTGACCAGTTGATTACCTATAGTGTTCACTTTCCTACTCCTCTCTTTTCTCATCACTTTCTGTTTACAAGCAAATAAGCCTTTTGATATTTCCGATGCTTATGTTTTCTCTATTGGCATCCTGCATAATTCACTTATGGCCCTAGGGCTAAATTGTACATAGCAATAGCTGGCCGCAAGAAGATTTTGATAATAATGCGTGAATGAGTGTTTGGCTGGATGTACTAAGAAAAAGGATATTTGTAACAGAATGATCACTCTCTTTCTCGTGCTGCCAATATCTGTACTCATAGGAGTGTCTACTTTCCATGTGGTATTTCTTTCGTATCCCACAAGCAAAGCAAGGTTGTTAAACTCTAGTTTTAACTCATGGAATCGCACGATTCCACGTCCCCAATCCCGGTTAACTCACTTGTGAACATGTTTTCTACGTAAACTTGAATATTTTGTGATTAATACTTAGAAGCTTAACCCTTGTGCATAGAAACTCACACGCCTAATAGTGAAGCAAATATACGATGACGGATATACTTGCCTTTATTAGTGGATAGAACCTTGTTATATATTATAGAATGCTGGGAGTCAAATCTTTTGATTTTATTATCATAAAATGTTTTTTTTTTGTTGCAAATTACAGTTTCAAAAGATAAAGGATGCCATCCAAACACATAACATAGATAGATGCGGCATTGGTCCTCCAAAGGCAATTGGTGATTTGCTTGTTGAACCTTCTTCTTTTACAAGGGATAATAAACCAGCAGAATCATAGTGATTCTCTATCCAAGCATTTGTAGCTTATAAATCACCCTTTTATTTATTTATTTATTTTGGTTTCAGATGGATATCAAGCAGAATTGTTCATTCTGCTTCATTTTTGTTCTATACCTTGCAGTGTTGGGTAGATTGTAGTTGGTAGGTCACCTGCTGCCTGGCCGGAGGTTAGCGCGAGCCCGGGGGGTGCCTGCGAAACCACTCCGACGCTCAAGTCAGTATTGAGAATAGATGGGTGATTTAGCTAGGAATGAGAATGTACCTCTTTATGGCAATGTGTGCCAGTATTTATAGGGAATTGTGCCCGTGGTGAGCCGTTGGATCGGCAAAGTGGATCTGAGCCATGCAAGTATGAGAATCATGAATGAACTTGTGTATTGTGGATATGAACCAAAGTGATTGGGCCAATCCATGTCCAATTTCCGAATGGGCCTCTTGGTCCAGTCCAGAACAGTTGCCCCCCAAGCCGAGATTATTCCGAAGGATGTTCTTGACTTAAAGAGTTTTTGTCGATCTGCCCGAAGTGTTACTTCGTCAGTCTTGTCGGGTCGTGTGAGAGATTCTCCTTGTGACGACTGTGTTTTTTGCTTTAATGTGAACCGTGACGCACACCTCTTGGGAGCCTTGTGCCAGGCACCAAGCCAAGGTGTCGTGTCCTGATGTTGGCGCCCTCTTGGGTGCCTTGTGCCAGGCACCAAGCGAAGGTGTCGTGTCCTGATGTTGGCACCCTCATGGGCGCCTTGTGCCAGACACCAAGCCAAGGTGTTGTGTCCGGATGTTGGCGCCCTCATGGGCGCCTTGTGTTGTTGCTTGTTATCGGGCTCCTAGGTGCTATGTTTCTAGGCGCCTAGGTGCCGGGTCCTGTTTGTTGTTGCCGCCTTGGTGCTGGATGCTGCAGTTGGCGCCCTCGTAGGCGCCTGGGTGCCTGATGCTGAAGTTGGCGCCTGGGTGCCTGATGCTGACTTTGGCGCCTGGGTGCCGGATGCTGTAGTTGGCACCCTCGTAGGCGCCTGGGTGCCTGATGCTGAAGTTGGCTCCCTGGTAGGCGACTGGGTGCCGGATGCTGTAGTTGGCGCCCTGGTAGGCGCCTGGGTGCCTGATACTGAAGTTGGCGCCCTGGTAGGCGCCTGGGTGTCGGATGCTGTAGTTGGCGCTCTTGTAGGCGCCTGGGTATCATATGCTGTAGTTGGCGCCCTCGTAGGCGCCTGGGTGCCTGATGCTGAAGTTGGCGCCCTCGTAGGCGCCTGGGTGCCAGATGTTGTTGTTTGTTGCTGGGTGCCTAGGTGCTGGGCGCCTGGGTGCCGGGTGTTAGGCATCTTCTATGATGCCAAGTCCTGTTTTCTTTTGGCACCTTGGCACTGGGCGCCTGGGTGCCGGGTGCTAGGCACCTTCTATGACGCTAGGTCCTGTTTTCTTTTGGCGCCTTGGTGCTGGGCGCCTGGGTGCCCGGTGCTAGGCACCTTCTATGATGTCAGGTCCTGTTTTCTTTTGGCGCCTTGGTGCTGGGCGCTTGGGTGCCAGGTGCTAGGAACCTACTATGATATGCCAGGACCTGTTTTCTTTTGGCGCATTGGTGTTGGGCGCCTCGGTGCCTGGTGCTAGGCACCTACTATGATGTCAGGTCCTGTTTTCTTTTGGCACCTTGGTGCTGGGCGCTTGGGTGCCGGGCGCTAGGCACCTACTATGATGCCAGGTCCTATTTTCTTTTGGCGCCTTAGTCACTACTGTCCGTGCGGTGGATACCCGGGTTTACCAAATAGTAACTTTTTTTCTGGTCTTGTTAAAATGGATAACTAAAATCAATAATAAAAAGTAAAGGCTTAATTACAGTTTTGGTCCCCCTATTATGACCAACTCACGATTTTGGTCTCTAAAGTTTTAATTTGACGATTTTGGTCCCCCTATTTTCCCAATTTGAAAAATCAAGGCCCCCCACCCCAATTTTGACTCAGTTTGACTGACTTATCCTACGTGGCAGCCCACGTGGACTGCCACGTAGGCACACCCCCCCACCCCCCCCACCCCACCCCCCCACCACCGACCCCACCCCACCCCACCCCAACCCACCACCGACCCCACCCCACCCCACCCCAACCCACCACCGACCCCACCCCAACCCAACACCACCGAGAGCGACGCGACGGGGAGAGGAGAGGATCGCAAATCTGCGATCTGCGAGAGTGAGAGAGAGAGAGAGATCTTCGCGCAGAGAGAGGGAGAGAGAGAGAGAGAGAGAGAGAGAGAGAGAGAGAGAGAGAGAGAGAGAGAGAGAGAGAGAGAGAGGAGGGGAGGGAGAGCGACGCATGAGGGGAGGGAGAGATCTGCGAAGGGAGGCGACGAAGGAGGGGGAGGGAGACCGATGGGGAGGGGAGAGATCTGCGAAGTTTAGCATGTATTTCTGTTTAGTTGATTCCCATTTTAAAAAAAAAAACTAAATTTATTGTTCAACTGCATCATGCATCACGAGAGCCTGTCCTAAAAAAGCGTAGAGATCCACAATTTTTGGGTTTGTTAGTTAAGTTCTATTTTGACAATGATAAGGGCTTTTTCATTGAATTAAAAAAACCACCCCAGAGAAAAAATATTACACAATCAACTCAAGTTTTGAACATGAACCAATAAGAAGTTACATCTAAGAGAAACTAATAATAAAATTACATTGCATTCACTCTCATTCTTTTTCTTTCTTCTCCATCTTTCTCTCAATAAACAAATGAAAAAAATGACAACATATGGAACAATTCAAGAAGAGGTAGAGATTACATCAAATCCAAACATACTTTTGGTTTCACAAGCCAGGGAGAAGATTCAAGCAGGTCTAGGTATAACAAGACCATGGAAAGAAATGATCCAATCTTCTCATATCAAATTTCCATATTCCTTCACTAATGCAATTCAAAGAATCAACACAAACGCGAAACATTTTCGCGCAAATTACGTGATTATCATATTGCTTATTCTATTCCTTAGCTTATTAGGACACCCCATTTCACTTATCATATTGACTTTCATGATGATTGCATGGCTTTACTTGTATTTCTTGAGAGATACACCTTTGGTGATTTTTAGGTTTGTGATTGATGCGAGATTGGTGGTTATTTCTTTGTTGTTGGTTACTATTGGTTTACTTTTTCTTACAAATGTAACACATAATGTTATTGTGGGTATGTGTGTTGCTTTAGGGTTTGTGTTGGTTCATGCTGCAATGAGAGAAACTGAGGATCTTTTCACTATGGATGAAGATGTAAGGGTTGTTATAAGGGGTGTTAGAGAGGTTGTCCCTCTTAGACAAGCTGCTTCCTCTTCTTTTACTTCACCTTAATTATACCAACATTGTATTCCCTATTACTATCTAGAATCCACAAGAGGTTTTTTTATATTTCTTGCCACTTCCCTTCTTGATTGGTTGGTTCATATTCTTCATCGAGATTGGATTGAATTTGTTATCATTTGTATGTGAAGCTATCTTAATCCTACAATATAGTCTTTGTACGTGTATTATGTTGGATTTGGCTTACGTACAGTTATGGTGCCAACTTATATGAACCGTCTGTTGTGCAAAAAGGTGTGCAAGCGTACACATTCTTTAACAAGAAATATAGTAGAAATTAGAGATCGTACCCACAGGGATTGGATTAATTTCTAAAGTTTAAAATGGTATATAGTTTAACTAGTGAGAAACAAAGTAACAAAATAAAATAAAATATAATCAATGGTGTGAGAAAACAGAATTTAAAATAAACTAAGTAAATATAAGTTGTATTACAAATGAGAAGGAAGGTAGTTAGAATGCTCGCCACTAAGTAAGTCACTTTTAACAGCATTATGTTATATACGATGCTCTAGCAATGGATGCTGTAGCAATTTGATGCGTGCTTTTCAGCAACTAACGTCAGGTTTTCATTACAAGTCTTATGTCTAAGCTCTAAATAAGTTCACCCTTGTATATGAAGTACCCACAGTATCACCCTATGGACTATGCTATCCTATGTTTAGGTTTTAGCATGGAATTAACAAAGTTTCCTTTATTAAACACTTATCCATATTAGTTCTTGAGTTCTAATCATAAACCATGTCTGTATATATTTATGATTTGCATTCACTTTTAGTTGGCCAATTCTAAAGATGAATATGAAAGAGCTATCATGCAAGAACTAAAATGCAAACATCAATATATAACATAAAACTAGTTAAAAGTTCATTACAAAGTTTATGGCATCCAACTACAAAAGAGTTTAGCTCATGCTTGAGATTACTAAGGACATACATACTGATGTTATGAACATGTTCATATTACTGAAAAACACAAAGGAAAAGAAGTAGAGTAGAAGATACACGGTTTAGTTCCCTTCGCATAAATCAGCCCCGTAATGCTGCAGCATCGCCTCACAGATGCTTGATGCGCCAGCACTCCTTCAGCATAGTGTAATTGTGGAAGTAGAGAGAGAAGGTGTCACGTTGTTATCTCTCTTCTTCCAAACCAGTTCTAATGATGATTTTCTTGAGTGAATTCTGGTGTATTTGTGAATGAGGAGATGAAGAGTATTTATAGACTTCATGGGTGAGCTTTCTTGAAGGTTAAATTTATTTGGAGAAGAAGTTGGTTCCACTTGAATCCATGTGCCTGATAAACTCCAATTTAGTGCATTTATAGAGATATCTTTGAGCCATTTTTAGTGCATTTATAGAGATATTTTCCCTAGTCCCTAAACACTTAAAGAGATTGTGAGCGAGTGCCATTGTTCACAAAAATGTATTCTTCAGGGACACGAGCCTCTAATTGGGTAACCTTTTGACACTTCATATGTGCTATATTGTCTATTGTCTGTCATTGTGCTTCTAATTTTGGGTTCCTTATTTGGCTGTCTCTATTCCTTATTTGAAAATGTTGTTGAGCCAGAGAATTTGCTTGAGGACAAGCAAAAGCTATATGTGGGGGAGTTGATAAACTCCAATTTAGTGCATTTATAGAGATATCTTTGAGTCATTTTTAGAGCAACTATTATTATGTAAATTGATAAGTGACTTACTTTACTCTTTATTTTGTAGGAAAGAAGATAAATAAAGAAAAATTATCAATGAGATGTTTAGAGCAAAATGGAGGTGTCATGAGCACGAGTACTCATTCTTGTCAATTTTTCACGTGACTTTTGGTGACTAAGAATGACCACATATGTATCAAGCCTTATAATTTAGAAAAGAATTTTTTTTGTACCCCCATCATATCACTATATACCCCCACATAATTTGATAAACCGAAAATACCCCTACCAAACTAAAACTCGCTCGGATTTATCTTTTTTTAGATAAATTCGCTTTGTTATTTTTCCAAAGCGGATTTATCTATTGTGGGTAAATCCGATTTTCTTTTTTTAGGAAAATCGGATTTAGATAAGTCCGCTTTGTTATTTTTCCAAAGCGGATTTATCTTCCCAATAGGTAAATCTGACTTTTAAATAACAAAGCGGATTTACCTAATGTGGGGGTACACCCGCTTTTAAAATTAACAAAAGCGGAGTTACCTAATGTAGGGGTAAATCCGATTTTGATATTAAAATTAAAATTAATTTTTTTTAGAAATATAAATTAGATATGAATATCGGTCGTCTTTTGGTTCTGTTTAGTGTATTGTTCGTTAACATGTGACGATGTTGTACGTCGAGTGAATAATTTAGGCTAAAAAATCGGTTTTCGAGCAATTTACTCATACCACTATAGAAATCCGTTAAAGAGGAAATCCCAAATTCCATCATACCACTATAGAAATCTGTTAAAGAGTCAAAACTAGTCTACAAATTATAAAAACACCACTATAAATCTAATAAAACCAAAATAAGGTTATGCAAATTTTTTCTGATTTTTTGGAGATTATGAAAAATTAAAACAATTAATAAAAAATAGTAAACGATGGAATTTGGGATTTTGAGCTCCCCTGTCCTGAAAGAAGTGTCTTCTTCAAGAGTCTTGATCCCTGACTTTTTTTCAGATTTAATGGCTGTGGTTTCATTACAATCTAAGTAGGTTGCTCGAAAACAAATTTTTTAGCCTAAATTATTCACCCGACGTACAACATCGTCACATGTTAACGAACAATACACTAATTAGAACCAAAAGACGACTGATATTCATATCTATTTTATATTTCTAAAAAAAAAATTAATTTTAATTTTAATTTCAAAATCGGATTTACCCCCACATTAGGTAAATTCGCTTTTGTTAATTTTAAAAGCGAATGTACCCCACATAAGGTAAATCCGCTTTGTTAATTAAAAGGCGGATTTACTTATTGGGAAGATAAATCCGATTTGGAAAAATAACAAAGCGGATTTATCTAAATCCGATTTCCCTAAAGAAAAAAAGAAAATCGGATTTACCCACAATAGATAAATCCGCTTTGGAAAAATAACAAAGCGGATTTATCTAAAAAAAGATAAATCCGAGCGAGTTTTAGTTTGGCAGGGGTATTTTTGGTTTATCAAATTATATGGGGGTATATAGTGATATGATGGGGGTAAAAAAAATCTCATTTAGAAAGTGTGGGACACAAAAGAGTTGGGCTGAAATAAGGCATGAAACAATGCACTAAGCCTAGTCCAATTAAAAAGAAAGAGAAAAAGCCCAATTATTGGAGAGTGTGGCCGAGAATTGAAGGAAAAAAAAGGATGTATTCATGACATGACCTAAAAACAAAAGACGGCAGCATTATAAAAAGGGAACCACGGAACCCTAGGTGGATGGGGGCAATATAAAAGGAGCTCAACTTTGTCCATTAGGGAGTTAAGCTAGGGATGACAAAACGTGCCGGCCCGCCCCGCTTTGCCTAAAGCCCGCTAAAATAGGGGTGGGGCGGGTTGGCCCGCCAACTAACCGCGAGCACAACATACTGGCCCGCCTAGTTTTTTTGCAATTTTTTTGAACAAAAATTTCACCTATTTCGCGGGCTGGCCGACTCGGTGAAGGTACCGGGTTACTAGGTCGAGGGTGGGATCGGTGGGTCGACAGTTGAACCGCATGACTCGGACTCAGTCTCTATTTCGCGAATTTTCAAGACCTATTTAGTATATAATACAGGACACGGACACCATGCATCGTGTACAGTGCTATTTTCAAGATCGCATGCATCGTGTACAATGCTGTAGATTGAATGGCAAACCAAGGGGTATGGGTCTGGAGAATATTATGTCATTGATGCATCCGCCACTGACTATGTTTATTGAATTAGAGATTATCACATGTGAGCTTCATTGGTTATTGGTTATAGTTCACATTTTAAAAATTGAATTATACCAACCGTTTGAACTCAAATGACTTGATATTCATATAATATGCTTAATAAGTAGCACATATGTTGCAGTTGTTGTCGAGAGAAGTTACGCAAGGATGGTGATGATAGACTTTCATTGTTGGTTTCATTTATGATATGCTTCTGATGTTTTTTTAAAAAAAAAAAATGGGCTGGCGGGCCAACCCGCCCAGTTCTTGTCTTAAGCTAGCGATTTTCTCCTTTTGGCGGGGCGGGCCCAACGGGTCAGCGGTCCCAATATCCCAACCCAACTCACTTTTTTGGCGGGTTGGCGGCCGGGTCGGCGGATCAAACCCGTTTTGCCATCCATAAGTTACGCAAGTCATAAGAAGAGAAAAGCTGTGCACGCAACCCGAGGGAGAATTAGAATAAGAAGCCGCAACCGCGGTGAGAGAAAGAAAAAAAGGAGAACTAAGTGCAGCAGTGACAGACGGTGACAACGGAAGAGTATTCGGTGACCATTCTTAACACCGTCAGAGAGCTTTGGAGCAGAAAAAGGTGACTGAAGACTCAGAATAAGAATTTCTCTAATTTCCGGGTTATTTTTACCTCTGTAATTCATGAATCTAATTTCTATTTTATTGTTCTTGAACACTATGGATAGCTAAATCCTCTTCTAGGGTCTTAGGTGGATCTTGCTTGATTAGAGACATTTCTATGTTTTAATTTATGATTTGAATTCCTGGTTTTTATTTCAATTAATATTATCCTATTGCTTTTATCACATAATTAGTATTGACAACATTTGCATGTTTATAATCAATTAGTTGATCAGCGACCGTACTGCAATTAGTTGGTGGGCCTATAGGATAATTGAGACTATAATTAATGCATGATCAAACTTTAATTTAGTCTTCCAATCATTCAACCTTTTTGTTCTTTATGCTTTTCTTGAATTTAAATTCTTGCATGACCAAACAAGGGTTAGTTTAGGAAAAAGAATATTAATCGCGAATGACCAAACGGATTAATAGCTTTAGTAAAGGGATTGGTAATTGAATAAAACAAGGAATTCAGTTAGAATTAGACATAGAGGAATCAAAGCTTGCAAGTGAAACCGTGACCCTAGGCTTCTCTCCATTGGTTAAACTTTACATTTTAATTCTTGCTATTTATTTCTTTTTATTTTAGTTTCTATAACCACCAAACATTTGTTCGTCTAAATAATAATTAATCTTAAGTAGTTTGGTACTTGTTAATTAATCCTTGTGGAAACGATATCTTTTATACTACTTCTGCGAGAGAGTACACTTGCTCTAAGTGTGTTTTTAACGCAATAGTGCCTCAAAAGTAGATTTGATCTTTCAACAATTAAAGAAAAGAGGTCTTATAGTGAATTGACAAGTGTCCCTAAAAGGTAGCTCCCTTGAGTGAGGTTTCTTCATGGGTTTTCCTTGGAGCTGAAGTTAATTTATTTCCAATTGTCTCCAAAAGTTGATTTAATCTTTCACCCATCAAAGAAAGGAGGTCCTATAATGAATGGACATGTGTCCCTAAAGAGGTTCAACTTATAAGCTAAAAAGTCTTCAAAGGAGGCACCGAAATCCTCCACTTGGGCCACTTGCCTTGCTTTGGACGCAGCATGACGTCATCAATAGAATGTTGTGGCATTCAGTTTTGCTAATGCCGGGGCATTGGTTTGGCATGAATGTTGGGGCATCTAATGCTGTAGCATTGAACAAACACATCAAAATACAACATGGGGTACCAAAAGTGTCAAATGATCACAAATCAATTCTTAACCTTCTTTTACTCTAAAACAACACATATTAATTGTTGGTGTACTTACTGATTTCAAGGGGTGTATATATCAAAAACAGGCCCAGTATTGTAAAAAACAGATTTCTAGGGGTGTATATATCAAAAACAGGCCCAGTATTGTAAAAAACAAAACTGATCCACTTCTTCTTCTTCTTCTTCTTCTTCTTCTTCTTCTTCTTCTTCTTCTTCTTCTTCTTCTTCTTCTTCTTCTTCTTCTTCTTCTTCTTCTTCTTCAGCGATGCTGAGTTTGTGCGAACAGAAAGAAGAGGGTGCAGAGAAACGATTTGCGAAGGATAGTGACTAAGAGTCTCAGATTGCAAATGTAAAACTTCTACATACTTTATTATTGATGTATACGCTTGTTTATATACATGATTTACAAACAGATTTTGAGTTTGTTACTAACAAACTCTTAACCAACTAATTTTTTTGTTTACACAAATTCTTGTTTGCTAATATTTGTTTAATCCCTTTTGCACAACTCGCTTAGGGCTTCAGAAAAAACTTATAAAACCTAATTACGACTATTAATGCTATAGAATCAGGATTAGTAAAACAACATCCCTTCTTAATTCTGATTCTCCTCGAAGCTGACAACCCCATGTCTCTTCGTAGCTTAGTGAACTGTTCTCCCTTCACTGCTTTAGTGAAGATGTCTGCTTGTTGTTCTTTGGTGGAACAATATTCTAGTTGAATCTTCTGTTTAGTCACTTGGTCCCTTAGGAAATGAAACCGAGTCTCTATATGCTTGCTTTTCCCATGAGCAATGGGATTTTTAGCCAAGTTGATTGCTGACTTGTTGTCAAGCAGCAAATTTATAGGTTGATTTTCCTTTAGAAATAGCTCTTCTAGTAAGGATTCAAGCTAGTTTGCTTGGAAAGCAGTTGCTGAGCCTGCAACATACTCAGCCTCACAGCTAGACAAAGCCACAATGCTTTGTTTTTTGGAGCTCCAAGAAATTGGAGCATCATTGAACTTGAATAGGTAGCCACTGGTACTTCTTGTCAGTCTTATCACCACACCAGTCTGAGTTAGAGTATCCTATCAGTTTTGTTCCCTTAGTGCTTTCTCCTCTAGGAAACAAAATCCCATAGTGTAGTGTACCCTTTATGTACCTTAGCACCCTCTTTGCAGCAAGCAAATGAGGTTTCAGAGGCTTGTTCATATGCCTGCTTACCAATCCAGTAGCAAAACATATGTCAGGCCTTGTGTGACACAAGTACATTAATGAGCCAATAGTGCTTCTATACATTGTAGGATCCACTGCTTCATGATCTTCTTCAATTACTTGCACACTACCATCTGTAGGTGTGTTTGCTGGATTGCACTCCAGCATGTTGAACCTCCTTAAGATATCTGTAGCATGCTTGACTTGATGTAGAATTAAGCCCTGTTCTGTATAGTGTAGTTCCAGCCCTAGGAAGTAGGATAACCTTCCTAAGTCTGTCATTTCGAATTCTGACTGCATTTGCAGTTTGAATTCTGCTATTTCTACTATGTTACTTCCTGTAACCAGTAGATCATCAACATATAGGCAAACTATTAGCACATCAGAAGATTGCTTCTGTTTCACATACAAGCCATATTCAACTGTGCATCTCTTGAGGCCTAGATCTGAAAAGAACTGATCTATCCTCTTGTTCCAAGCCCTTGGGGCTTGCTTTAGGCCATATAGTGCCTTGTGCAGATGAAATACTCTGTCTTCCTTGCCCTTGAGTTCAAAGCCAGGTGGTTGATTTACATAGACTGTCTCCTCAAGTGGACCATTGAGGAAGGCAGACTTCACATCTAGATGAGATAGTGGCCATTCCCTGCTGCATGCAAGAGCAATCACCATTCTTATGGTCTCATGTCTTGCAACTGGTGAGAATACTTCTGTAAAGTCGAAGCCTTCTCTCTGTTGAAAGCCCTTTGCCACTAACCTGGCCTTGTGCTTCACAATTTTTCCTTCAGGGTTTAACTTCAGCTTGAAGACCCACTTCACAGCTATAGATTTCATTCCTCTAGGCAGTTTAGTTAACTCCCAAGTCTCATTCTTTTCAATGGACTTGAGTTCCTCCTCCATTGCATTTTTCCAGGCCTTATTGCTCAAGGCTTCCTTCACACTGACTGGTTCAGCATCAGCCAGCATAGCAAATTGAACTAAGTCACCATCATTGGTAATTACATTATCATTGATTACCTCAAAGTCATTGAATCTGCTAGGCAGTTGTCTCTGCCTCTGTGGTCTAGGAACAGGTACTGGTTCACCTTGTTCTTCATTGTCATCACTGTCATCATTATCAGTGTCATCATTTGGAACAATTGTAGGTTCTGCAGCCACCTCAACAGGGTCTAGGTTTACTTGTACAATAGGTTGAGAACTAGCTTGGTTGGGTTTGTTCCAATCCCAACATTCATTCTCCAACACAACTACATCTCTGTTAATCTCTACTTTATTACTAGTAGGATTATACACCCTGTAACCACCAGTAGGGTGATAGCCAACCAAGATAAGAGGCTTGCTCTTGTCTTCTAGCTTTCTTCTAGTAGCATCAGGTATGTGTCCATAACATCGGGATCCAAATACCTTCAGATGTGACACAATTGGCTTTCTTCCTAGCCAGACTTCTTCAGGTACCTTTTCTTCAAGCTTCTTTGTAGGACACTTGTTCAGCAAATAGGTAGCTGTCACTACAGCTTCTCCCGAGAGTTTGTGAGGCAATTGTTTCTGCTTTAGCATGCTTCTAGCCATGTCTAGAATGCTTCTGTTTCTTCTTTCTGCCAGGCCATTGTGCTGTGGTGTGTAAGGAGGAGTCACCTCACGAATGATCCTTTCTGTTGAACAAAACTCTTCAAAGTCATTTGAAGTGAATTCACCTCCACCATCAGTTCTTAGAATTTTGATGGTCTTGCCACTCTGTCTCTCTGCCATGGCCTTGAACCTCTTGAAGCTCTCAAGTGCTTCACTCTTGGCCTTTATCAAGTACACCCACAACATCCTTGAGTATTTGTCCACAAAGGATATAAAGTACTTATTGCCTCAAATAGACTGAACTTCAAAAGGACCACCTATATCAGAATATATCACATCAAGTACATCCTTAGCCCTTCCTTTTAGGTCAGTTTTAAACTTTTGCCTAGGCTGTTTACCTACCAAACACACTGTGCAGGCCTTCTCAGGTGACTCAGTTTTAGGCAGTCCATGAACTAGTTCCTTAGTATGCAATGAGGATAGGCTTCTGAAATTTAGATGGTCATACCTTTGATGCCATAGTAGGCTATCTGATTTGGTCTCTATAGTGCTTAGACATTCTGCATCTGCAACCTCAAGACTTGTCTTGAAGGTTTTGTTCTTAGACAGTGGAGAGGTTAGGATCAGCTGCTCCTTAGTATCATAGAGTTTCAGTAGGTTTTCTTTGATAGTAATAGAGAAACCTTTCTCAATTAGTTGTCGCACACTCATTAGGTTATTTCTCATCTTGGGAATGTACCATACATTCTCAATTAGTAATGTCCTGCCATCTGCTCTTTGAATCAGTATGTACCCCATCCCTTCTGCCATCATACTCTCATTATCAGCACATCTAATGGATGTTCTCTTGGTTGGATCAAAATTGATCAACCACTCTTTGATGCCTGTCATGTGATTTGAACATGTTGTGTCCAAGTACCAAATGTCAACCACTGTTTTTCCATCACTTGTGGAAATCATGAATGCCACACATTCTGTCTTGTCATCGATTGTAGCCATGAAGGCTATTGGGTCAGAACCAGAATCTGATTCCTGAGCCACATTTGCCTCCTCTTCCTTATCCTTATCTTTCTTGCCTTTAGACCAGCAGTCACTGGCATAATGGCCATACTTCTCACAGTTCCAGCACTGTATGTGCTTCTTGTCAGTAGGTTCCTTCTTCCCTTTAGAACCACTAGACCCTTCTGCCTTGGAGGATTCAGATCCCTTGCCTTTGCCTTTGTTAGGGTTCCAGTTACCCTTCTTCTTTCCCTTAGACCAGTTAGGTTTGGAGGTTTTGGTTTGGAAAGCTGTTTCCTTTTCCTTCACCTGTCCCTCCATTTCATCAAGGTTAATTTCCTTGGCCTCTAGTGTGCTTTGTAGTTGCTCAACTGTCATAGTTGAGAGGTCCTTAGTATCTTGAATTGAATTTACAACAAAGCCAAATCTTGGTGATAGGGATCTAACAATCTTTTCACAGATTTGTTGATTTGTGAATTGTTGTTCACCATTTAAGGCCATTGCATTTGTGATGGCCCTTAGCCTAGCCACATATTCTGTAATTCTTTCCTTATCTGTCATCTTTGTACTTTTATACTTCATCCTTAATGCATTCAGCTTGACCTTCTTAACCTGTGCATCTCCCACAAAGCTAGTCTTTAGAATGTCCCATGCCTCCTTTGAGGTTCTTGCATTTCTAATTTTGTCAAAATTAGATTCATCACGTCCTTGATGAATTAGGTATTTCCCTTTGCAATCTTTCCTTCTGTTCTCTGCATAACTGGTTCTTTCAGCCACTGTGGGCTCTTCAGGAAGCTCTCCATAGCCATTTATGACTATTTCCAGCAAGTCTTGGAAGCCAAATATTGCTTCCATCTCAATACACCATCTATCATAGTTCTTGTTTGTAAGTATGTTTGCAGGTAGACTACTGGCTTCCATTCTTGGCTCTTGAAAAACTGTTTCTCATACTGTTTTTTCACCTTCTGTAGTCTGTCACTCTGACTGCACCTTTCAGCAACACACACACTGCACACTTACACTGAAATCTTTCAGAATCTTGATTCCAAGATCGTAACTGAAGCTCTTAGATACCAATTTGTTGGTGTACTTACTGATTTCTAGGGGTGTATATATCAAAAACAGGCCCAGTATTGTAAAAAACAAAACCGATCCACTTGTTATCTTTTCAGGTACTGTGCACTTGACCTTAATGGGCTACGACCCGGTCCAGTTGGAAGACAACAATACTTCAGCGAAAAAACCCTAGTTACTCACTTTGCTGTTGCCTCTGAAAAACGAAAGGCAGCTCTTCTCTCTGGTTCTCTTCCGTTCTTCTTCTTCTTCTTCTTCTTCTTCTTTCTTTCTTCCTTGCTTTCCTTCTCTGTTGCAAAACCTAATCTTCGTTGCTCTTAGTTGCAGGTTTCACGCGCTTCAACAAGCAAGGAAACTCAGCGTTCAGAGTCAAGGGAGATTCAAAGGCGCTGGTGTTCAAACGAGAACCAGACTTCACGCGAAGGTGGAGAGAAGGAAGCGATGCTGAGTTTGTGCAAACAGAAAGAAGAGGGTGCAGAGAAACGATTTGCGAATGATAGTGACTAAAAGTCTCAGATTGCAAATGTAAAACTTCTACATACTTTATTATTGATGTGTACGCATGTTTATATACATGATTTACAAACAGATTTTGAGTTTGTTACTAACAAACTCTTAACCAACTAATTTTTTTGTTTACACAAATTCTTGTTTGCTAATATTTGTTTAATCCCTTTTTCACAACTTGCTTAGGGTTTTAGAAAAAACTTATAAAACCTAATTACAAGTATTAATGCTATAGAATCAGGATTCGTAAAACAACATTAATTACTTTAACAACAATATTACTTAGAACTCACATTGATGTAAGTCTTAGAAGCATAAATAACTCTATATAAAATAGAGTTATCATCGTCCGATCAAGATAAGAAGGTTTGTATTTTAATTATACAGATGACACTTTAAATAAACATAATAGTACAGTTGTTCGATCAAAATCAGACGATCAAGATGCATCTTGACTGCATATAATCACGATTGCATCTAATTCAAATTCCTATTATTGCCTATCACTATCTAGAATCGACCGGATGCTTTTTCATATTTCCGGTCACTTCCCTTCTTGATTGGTTGGCTTAGATTCTTCAGAGATTGGATTGAATTTGTTATCATTTCGTTATTTCTTTATGAAGTTTTTTTTAATCCTACAATATAGTCCCTTGTACATGTATTATCCGGGATTGGGCTTAGTGTAGTTATGCAGTTAGTTTATATGAACCGTTCGATCAAGATTGAATGGTTTGTATTTTAATTGTACAGATAACACAAATAAACATAAAAATACAGATTGTTTAATCAAAATCAGACGATCAAGATGTGCATGCAATCACGAATGCATCTAATCCAAATTCCTATTATTCTCTACCACTATCTAGAATAGACTAGAGGTTTATTTACGTTTCTTGTCACTCATTTTCTTGATTGGTTGGCTCATATATTCTTCATCGATATTGGATTGAATTTGTTATCATTTCTGCGTGATGTTTTCTTAATCCTACAATAGTCTCTTGTACATGTATTATGCTGGATTTGGCTTACGTGTAGCTATGCAATCAGTTCATATAGACCGTTCGATCAAGATCAGATGGTTTGTATTTTAACTGTATAGATGACATTTTAAATAAACGTAAAAGTACAATTTGTTTGATCAAAATCAGACAATCAAGATGCATCTGATTGCATGCAATTACAATTGTATCTAATCCAAATTTGCATTATAGCTCAATAAAACAAGAACTCAAGTCCCTTGATGGTGATCAAAATATTTTGTAGTGTTTTGAAGTCTATAATATATAGTATAATAGGCTGTAATTGAAACTCTTTCTAGCCAGTTTCCAATGCAAACATCCACATATGAAAAATAATCAGTTTGCATGGACAAAGAAATGCAAATTTAAAGCTTGCACAAAATGAAGAGTAAGTTTGGCATCATATATACCATGCTAATATTGTCTTATTCAATGAGCCATCATAATGTTCACATTATCATGATGTGAGTTGCTTGAACGAGTAGGATAAGAAATTGTTTCATAATGCTTGACAGCAAGCTTTTGTTTATTTATTTAGATTAAAATTTATTAAAACGTGATTAGCTTGAACCCCTCAACAACTTCAAGTTTGAGTGAAATAGGTTAATGCACTCCATCTAAATGGACGGACTCGACTAGTATTCGGGTTCGATCTCCAAAATTGAAACAAATTGGAGCCAGACTTTACTTACTTCTCGGCCGAACTCAGGATTAGTTAGTGTGAGAACAATTTGTTGGTGAGAATAATGCTGCAACTAAGAAGAACAACCAAACATATCGAAAATCATTAGTAAAAATAAATGTTAGTGAAATGTAAAAGAAATAACAAGGAGAAGGTAAACTCATCACTGCACAAGACTCCAAGGCGTGTATGACACTAAGCTTTAGGTTCGATTCGCCCCCACCAATCACTCTAGATTGGATGGAATAGGATGACCAGCGAATCCCCTTCAGAATACAATGGAGTTCCTTGACATGAACACCCACACCAAGTGTATCGATCAATAATGCTTTACGGAATAAAGTCTCTGTACTCACTCTTGTGCGCCAGAGAAGCAAAGAGATGATTTAGAATAAGAAAATTATAGAATTTATACTTAGGATAAATTAATTTTCGTGTGTCTTTTCTGGCTCCAAAATATCTCTATTTATAGAGAGTTACATGTCTTTTAGTGAAAGAAAACAAACCTTGAAAAGAGTTTCTGGAAATAGAAACGGTTATATACCAATACCGTTCATAGCTTTTCACTAACAATCGCGTTGGTCTATTGGCAAGACATTGCACCTCTTCGCTGAATGGGCGCAGGTTTGAATCTCGTGGTATTACTTTTTGATGATCTATTTTGATTTTTCGTAAAGTAATAAAATTGAATAAAAAGGTTCAACAAGATTCAAACTTGCAACCTCATCCCTACCACTTTATTCTTATGGTCCAAGTACTTTTACCCCTCGGGATGTATCTATTGTTGAGTACTTCAATCACTCTTATAGTGTACTTTCTCCATTGAACTCAATACTTGATGTTATTCAAGTGTGAGTTGGGTTTTCACTATTGGTGATCAATTAGATATGGGCTTGTATCACATCCCCAATGATGTCTTCAACATCGATCATATCCTTGTCAATTGTTTCGTCAAAGAATTGCAATACTTATTCCAACTTTATTAAACATTGATTATTCAATCAATCACATAGCTATGACTTTTATATTCTTGATAGTCTAAACTAACTATCACCAAGACAATTTTGTCATTTATTGTGTCATATACACAAATTTTATGTCATTATTTCTTTGCTGTTAAATATTTAATAACCATTTCAATTTGAAGTTCTATGTCCACTTGAATATATTTAAGAAGTCATACATTAAATACATTAGATATATAAAGCAACAACAACCATGATCATAAAGATTTGTCATAAGTTACTTTAATTTCATAAAGTGGGTCCAAACGTGTAAGTCATATACTCGACATAAAATTAAATAAAACACTTTAGAATTTATTTCTATTTTATGAAAGGGAACATTTCCATATTAACTATTTATCACACAACTAATACATGTATCATAAATTCCAAGTGTCAAATTTCAATTTCATGTATGTATATGTTCCATGGTAAAACAAAATAATAATCACAATAGAAAATAAACAATGAACCAAAGTCATTAATATTTTCAATCACTTTCCTCCATGAACATTTTAAACTTACAATAATTTAAAACATACCCAAATCATTTTCAATATCAATATAGGAAAGAAATTAACAATTACTTTCATATTATCATGCACATATATATGAGATCATCAATTCTAAATTTATTAATTTCATACACAAAACTACAATATCATTAAACCATCCATTTGATATTTATGATAATTCATATAAACTATTTTATATATTAAAATAAAACAACATGTAATCATATATCAAACAAATTTTTAAAACATAATGAACTTTGTCTTCACAATTTTTCCACACATGGTTTAGAGTTCCACATTCATGAAAATTATTTCTAAAACAAATTATTTTTCCTTAGTTTAAACAAACCACTTTCATGAATAAACTTGAATTAAAATTCATCTATACATGTGTAATTATTAATTTGGACCATCAAGCATTTCATGTATATTTATTTAGAGTAATTGTGTACCTTTCACCATAGTAGAAAGTTGTTATCATAAGTCATCTTTGGTCTTAAATATGAAATCATCTCTTTCAAATTATAAGTAGAGAAACCCATTCCTTTAATGTTGCAGTCATCATTTCAACACAAATGCATAATCGAACCTAAAGATTGTGAGAACAATTTGTTGGTGGGAATAATGCTGCAACTAAGAAGAACAACCAAACATATCGAAAATCATTAGTAAAAATAAATGTCAGCGAAATGTAAAATAAATAACAAGGAGAAGGTAAATTCATCATTGCACAAGACTCTCCAAGGCGTGTATGACACTAAGCTTTAGGTTCGATTCCCCCCCACCAATCACTCTAGATTGGATGCAATAGGATGACCAGCGAATCCCCTTCAGAATACAATGGAGTTTCTTGACATGGTCTGCACACCCACACCAAGCGTATTGATCGATAATGATTTACGGAATAAAGTCTCTGTGCTCACTCTTGTGCACCAGAGAAGCAAAGAGATGATTTAGAATAAGAAAATGATGGAATTTATACTTAGGATAAATTAATTTTCGTGTGTCTTTTCTGGCTCCAGAATATCTCTATTTATAGAGAGTTACATGTCTTTTAGTGAAAGAAAACAACCCTTGAAAATAGTTTCTGGAAATAGAAACAGTTATATACCAATACCGTTCATAGTTTTTCACTAACACTTGCGTTGGTTTGTTGGCAAGGCATTGCACCGCTTTGTTGAATGGGCGTAGGTTCGAATCCCGTCCACAGGCTTAAAGCTACAACACAACCACTGGGCCACTTTGTAAACTATGATATGTTGTATCAATAATTGGATTTAAACACTAATAACTTTCCAAATATATATTTTGGAAATTTCTCCAACAGTTGAGGCCATTTTCCCTAGGCACCAGAACGGGGTCAAAAACCTCTTCACCAAAAAAAACCAAAAAAACCTGAGCCCCTCAACACTGAATGATTTATTAATGTTTGGTAGACTGGTAATTAAAAATAACATAAGAATATGAGGTTTAAATTTCATGTTTCTTCTGTGTAAAGATATTTCATACATCTATATCCTATATAATATGTTGGCATATTATTTAACAGAGTATATACTGTTGGTGTCATTTTTTTTACATGTGAATCATTTACAAAATTGACGTGGCATAAAAAATACTCATAAAATGATATGCAATCCATCAATATTTAACATATATGTAAAAAAAAATTATAAGAAAGTTATATCAAAATTAAATTTGTTTCAATTGTAAAAAAAATTAAAAATAAATTGAACCACAGAAAATAAAATAAAATGAAGCAATTATTTTATTGTATCTTCCCAAACGTTTGTCTTTAAAAGACATGTTTTCGATGGGAATGAAGTGTGGGAGAAGTACTAAATTATTGGTGTTTTGGTGGTGGATCAAGATCTTGATAACGATATTGTTGGAATAAAACACAAGAGAAATGAATCTGGCAGAAAAAAAACTGTAAACAGAAAGGTAACATTTGATGACGTGTCAACAGAAGGATGAATGGAAAAGCTGGTTATTACTTGTTAGGATATATCCCCACTAGTCTGTGAAGTTGCTATGAAACTCATTTCTGCTCGAAAATAATTATACTGCTTATCCTAAAAACAGGTGCCTCGTAAAGACGATTTACGAGAGTAAATGCCCGTTTTAGTCCCTGACAATATTTTGACGGGACAAATTGGTTACTTATAATTTTTTGGGATAAAGAAGTTTCTGACATTTTCAAAATGGGGACTTATTAGTCCCTGTGTCAGAGACTCATTTGTCTCCGTTTTGAAAATGTCATGTACTTATTTGTCCCAACAAATTATCAAGTACCAATTTGTCCCATGAAAAAATTGTAGGGGAATAAAATGAGTCTTTACTCTGGAGATTAAAATGTCCTCCACAAGCCAACCCACCAATTGGAGTGAAGACTTGTCCAAAAGTGCTAAGGCCACATATTTTGGATACCGATATAGAAGATGAAAAACATAATAATAATCTTTTAATAGGACGACACTTGTAACATCCTTAATTTTTAAAGACTCGTATTATGATGCCTAAGACCGAATAATTATTTGTGGGAATAATTGGTCGTGTCTCGGGGATTAATAGTCGAGGAAAAGTCCAAAGAAATCCTACTCTACATTTAATTGTGGCTTAGTCATAATTTAAATGAACAATTCAGCTAAAGGGTAAAATCGTCATTTCCGTCTCAAACTGAAGAAGCGTCATTGATGAAGTAACGGATTGGGTTCTAATCGTGCTAGGTTAGGGAGATGTTATTTAAATTGCTAAGTCATAGGGATCGATGAGTATCGGTGGATTAAAATACACCTAAATGGATATTAATGAACCAAGGGCATTTTGGTCATTTTGCCTCATTTAATCAACCCTCAACTCGTATCACCACCTGACCCTACTCCTTTCCCTCTCATTCAGCCATTTGGAAATAAAATTGGAAGAGAGAAAGTGAGAAAAGGAGAGTTGAAGTGAGAGATGAGCATAAGGGCAAAATAGTAATTTCACCCTCATTTAAAACTCCCATCAACTCACCCCCACTCAGTCACACCCTCATTCACTCCACCAAGATACTGAAGCAGAAAGAAAAGAGAAAGAGGTGAGAGGAGGAGAGTGAGGAGAGAAGAAGGAGGGGGGGGGGGAGGATCAACCAAATTCTTCAATGCATGTGAGTAATCTCTTCTCCCTTCCACTCCATTTTTCGTGCTCTTTCCATTGATCCAAGTTTCAACATCCCATTCTGATCCTAACTCTTTCTGCCATGGATGGAGCTTGAAGCTCAAACATTGACCAAAGCTTGATGTTCTTGACTTGCATGTTAAATTGGAGCTAATCACTGAAAACCCGTATGACCTACCTTCATTGTTTTCATCGTATCTCACTGTACATTACTCCGATGATCGTGATTCTTGTCCCTCTGGAAACTAGACACAAATATCTTCAGTTTGGGCACAAGAACCGTATGATTTCATGGAGACATGAAGGAGATATCATGTCCCAAAGTTACGGTTTCAGAATCAAGCACTATCTTGGACCAGTCACCTTGTCTTGGTGATATCTCCCAAACCACTGGATGCATGCGTGTGAATCCTTGACCATTTGAAAGTAGACGAAATTGCCTTCACAATGAGCACCTGTTTGGATAGTTTTGGTCACGGATTGACCAAGTTATGCCTGTTGCAAAACTGAATCCTGATGCTGGGAAATGGAAGCGAAGCTGGAAGTGTTGATTCGTTGGAGTTGGGATTCGAGTTGTCAAGTCGCACAAGACGTCAATTCTATGTACCGGTAATCAAGTCAGTAGCGAGAGGGGTATTAGTTTCTGAATTCAGATACGGAGGCATTTGGAGCGTGCTCGTGACTACGGAGATTGTTCGAGTGGATACGGTCCCATCGTCCATGCTCCAACGTGAATTCTCGCGAGATCGTCAACCGGGGGAGTTCTACTCACGGATAGGGATGTTTTTGTGTGTCCTGAAAGATTTACGAAAGATTTTGTAACCGAAAACCGTTTTTGAGCAATATCGCGTTTTTACAGTTTTTATTGAATTGTTGAATAATTTACGAAATTTTGATTTAAACGCTTTCACTGGAATATAGTCTGGAATGTGGTTTATTAAAACTATTTTCAGGTTGGATTACGATCGGAATTCGATTTGGGCGAGAAACGGAAAGGCGGAATTAGAATCGGATTGGAATCGGGAAACAGAACTGGACGCACGGGTCGTGCGCCCCTGGGCACGAACCGTGCGCCCACTTCGCAGATGGGTATTTTAATTTAGTGCACCACGCACGGGTCGTGCACCCCTGGGCACGGACCGTGCGCGAGGTTCTGTTACCGGACTCCGATTTCTCATTTCGTCGCTCCCTTTCGATCCCAAATCACTTCTAATCTTCTTCCCAACCAATTTTAAGGATATTGCCTTACTGAAAACCTTATTTTTAACTTGTTCAACTCATGATTTTGAAAAAGAGCTTTGAAAGCCTATTTGATTGAAAAACCGAAACCCTAGTATACGTGTGGGTACACCGACTGATGGATTGACTAAATATATATAACTATATATATCATTGTGTATGATTATAACGCCGGATGTCTAACTATTGAATTCATCTAAATGGGTTATAGATCGATATGGATATTGTTTATCTAATTATTATGTGATTGATCCTTTGGTGATCGAAAAAATATAAATTATCTAACTCTCGAGATTTGATATGTATTGTCATATGTATCGCGTTGGGTGACGACCCGACAAGTAGCATACGAGGAAGGGAAGTCATGAGCCCTCACCCTAGGCCCTGTATACGTCTTGACGTGGTCAATTCGTGGGTTACAGGGATTAGCAGGCGTTGTGCGGCCGGTTTGTGCTAAGTTAGACACATGGTTACCGGGATTAGCAGAGTGTTGTGCAGCCGGATCATGTTAAGTTCAGTTCACGATTCGCCGGGATTAGTGGTCGTTGCACAGTCGGCGTTTCGATTAATAAGTTAAATTCACGAATTGCCGGGATTAGCAGTTGTTGTGCAGTCGGCATTTCGATAAATAAATAAGACATTGTTATGTCAGCTTTTGTTGTAACGGTTTAATAAATTGAACCGAGTGTTAGTAAGGGGGCACGGTAGGACTCACTGAGACAAGTTGTCTCACCCAATCCATGTTTGTTGTTTTTACAGAGAACATGTTATAAGGACAGCAGGCGGCACGGTTAGTCGTCGGGCTCGAGGAGAAGTTGGAGATGTAATCTTCCATCTATGTTTTGGATTCTTCTGATGTAGTCTCTGTATTCGGTCTTATGACTCGAACTTGTATCATGTTATATTTTTATAGTTTCCGCTGTTTCTTGTAAAGATGTATATCTGAACAGGAATTTTTATACGCTGATTTATACCAAATTGTATATTTAGGTGTTTCTTTGTTAAAGAAATACCGGGGTGTTACAACACTCACATCAACTATTTCCCCAAATGTAAATTTAACAAAGGCTTTTTTTGACAAAGTTTAAAAAAGGCTTTTAGATAGAGTTTAATTAGACACATGTTTTGTAAAATTTATTACATTATCCATCAATAACAATATATGGTAGGGATGAAGTATCAGGTGATTACTAATTGAGTAACTTTCTTTTAATAATTTGTCAACCTATAATTAATAGATTGTGTAAAACTTGTATATACATATTGTGTATATAAATTAAACTCTTTAAATAAGTATAAAGTTTTTTTTTGATAAGCAATGTTAGTGGGGGCGGAGGAACGTTAGTTTCCGGGGTTTGAATCCGAGACTTCCTTCTTGCACTCTTTTTGGTGCATTCATTCGATATCCCTTAGCTCGCCAACTGAATTACCTTGAGATAAATAAGTATAAAGTTAACTGTCATGAGTTGAACTATTTTAAATTGTAAAGAAAACTATTTGTTTAACTACTGAATTATAATTTAATTGCATTTGTACTGTACCATAATTAGTGCATTAGGCTTACTGCCTTTTTTTTTTTGGTGAGCTACTGCATCAAAAATATACGTATTATCCGAGTTAAAGGATTGGCCAGTGGACCATGAAATGTTCATGATCAGTATGTATTTGACGTGTTGCGGATTCAGTCCCCTTGGAATGAAGTAAATATAACTTCTTTTTAAGGAGCCGAAATAAATATCAATGGTTTAAAAATCAGACCGAACGACAAATTAGTTAGACCGCCAAATAATAATTCAAACGCTTTTAACTGCTCAAACCGAGATACAACTAGAGTCAAACTACTCAACTAACTGAAGTGTAGACAATGTCGTTCCTAGTTTAATCGATTGAATTGTTCGGTAGGTTTAGTTTTTAAAACACAGATAAAAATACGCTAATCAACCAATTTCAAGATGCTTAACAGATTGCACTTTCTCGTGAATTTATCAATTTGAAGATGGCAAAGAGATTGCACTTTCAACACTCATGTTTTGGGGTCTAACTCTAGGGCGAGAACTTTCCCCTAACAGTGTATCTCTCTCCTTCAACTCATTCTCTCTCATCATATTTCCCTCCATTTTTCATCTTTCTCTAGCATCAAAAAAGCCTAAAATTATCTAACTCAAGAAAAACTAGAGTTAGAAAATCCATTTTTCCCATGTTTTGTCTCTTATCCAAAATTTATCCATGAAGCAACTTCATTTTTCACCTTGAAGATTTTCACTCAATTTTATTTTTGTTATTAAAATATTTGAAACCATATAATGCACATAACAATTAACAAGAAGATTGACATGATATATCCACTCAATTAAAGATCGACTCAAATAATAACTTATCAAATAAAACAAATCAACTCAAATAGAATAATAAAAACAATAAAATTAATTAAGTTTATTTTTTTTGTTCATCAGAAGACTTGCAAAGGAAAGTCTTGAAGCGACACTTCGGCGAAATCGATCGAAGAAACAGCTCAGCAGTATGCTCTTGTTTAACAACCGCTCCTTCTTTCTCCACCAAAACCGCTTCCACCACGTCATCATAACCACCACCGGCGTCGGAACCACGACCGGCGACGAAGGCAACAACCGCAGCCTGAAGAGGTCCCAAACTAGGATTATAAGCAGCAGATTCCATATAAGATCCTTGATAAACATTACCACGAGAATCCAACAAAGCAACACCAGAAGGTGAATCACTATACGGTGCATGAGATTTATTAGCAGCTTCTAAAGCCAAATCTCTTAACGACAAACCATTATTCACCGTTTCGTTATCAATTTCGTTATTCAAAAACGACAACGCGTTTTGACGAGATTCCAAAAGAAGTGGAACAGTTTTAGGGAGAAGATCGTGTGGACCAAAAGGATGAGAGAGAAAATTAGAAAGAGGAGTGAAATTGAAATCAAATTCAGATTTGGAATTGGAATCAGATTCCGATGTTATTAAGAGATTGATATTTGAAGCGTTACGGATTTCTTGAAGAAATTGACGGCAATGACCACAAGGAGCGGCGGAGACGGCTAAATATTGGAGTTCTGTTTCGTTGTTGAGAGAGAGATTTGTTAACAGAAACTGTTCGGCGTGAACGGTGTGGTGGAAAGGAAGGCCGGGGAATTCTAGGTTAACACCGATGAAGATCCGACCCGAAATTCCTACTCCGATAGCGGCTACGTGGAATTTGGAGATTGGAACGCGGGCTAGTTTTTGGGCCGATTTTACTAGTTTTGGAAGTAGTTGGGTTAGGGTTAGGCCCATTGATTGGGCCATTGATTCTGCTTCTGATGCTTCTATGACGAATCTGGGAGTCTCCATTTTTTTTTTTATTTTTTTTGTTCGTGGGAGTGGAAAGAGGGTGTGTTTTCCCTGAAAGAAGGAAGGAGTGGAGAAGAGAGGGGAAGGAGAATAACGGTATGGATGAGAATTTATAGAGTGGAGAGAGAAGGTAGGTCATTATCATTAAGTCATTGTCTTATGCCAGCTAGCTACTGATGCTACGTTACGTTTAACAACATTTTGCTACCAATGATTTGAGGTTTTTTTGGGTAAGATGAAATCACATTAATAAGGACCGTGTAAATTGTCTTGAAATTTGTCAATTGCAAATGTGAATATCCAGTAATTTTTTTCTTTTTTATTCTTGTGTTATTGATGCTTAGTATTGAATAGTTTTGTTGGTGACTAAATTAGGTCCGGTAATCTGATTAGTCTGTTGAACTCAACTTTGTGGGTTTGTGTGATTCTTTTTTTTTAGTAGAGTTTTTATTGTAAGACTCAAACTTTTTTTTTTGGTCAAGAAACTTGAGACTTTGTGAGGAGATTCGAATCCAATTATTGTATACTCAATTTTGCCAATTCGTGTGATTTTTTCTTTTTAATAGAGTTTTGCCGTAAGACTCAAACTTCAGACTTTTTTTTGGTCAAGAAATTTAAGACTTTGTGATGAGATTTGAATCCAATTATTGTTTGGATCAACAATTGTGGTAAATATCAAGTAAATATTTATACTGTAGTATTCTATTTTTTTTTACAAAATCGGATACTATTCTATTTTTTTTTTTACAATATGGAGTATTCTATTCAATTGGTAGATATTTTTTTCATATTAATCATCATATTCGATAGCATTTCATTAATGTTATTCAAATAATCTATCATTTTGCTATAAATTTTTTGCCACCAACATTTCTATTAATTAAGAATAAATTCGTTAGCCATATATTAAATTTATTCATTTTTTTAAATATAATCATGTACTATTATGGAAATTAAAAATACATTTCAATAAGTAACTTAAATTTCAAAAATATCGATGCTTAATTTTGTCCGCTAATAGTCAGATTTAATTCTTGACAAAAAAAGTAGTTAGATTTATTTGGTATAAATATCACAAATATTTATTGCAAATACTCATTGATAGTATTTCCTTTGTAAAAAAAATCATTGATAGTAGTGTTTGTTGATAATTGTGACAGTGAGGTGTTGTTGCATAGAAAAGAGAGGTTACCGCAAAGTTTTGGGAAGATATTCATCCGAAAGAAAGTCTGTTGTTGCAAAAATCAAGGGCTAGATAGATCAAAAAGGGCGATGAGAATTCTAAATACTTTCACTCTCTTTTGAAGTACAGAAGGAGGGGTAGTGTGGTGTTAACAGATGCTAATGAAATTCATAGAGAAAATGTGGAGGGAGTTAAGTCGGCAGACAAACGACATTTTGAGGCTTGATTTGAGGAGTCTATTAACAATCGCTCAACTCTTGTAGGTATCAACTTCAAACAAATTTCTTATGAGGAGAATGTCTCTTTAATGATGTCATTCACGGAGGAGGAAATTAAAGTGGAAGTGTAGAATTGTGATGGGGATAAGAGTCGTGGCCCGGATGTTTTAATCTTAAATTTATCAAAAAAAGTTGGGAATTTTTGAAAAATGATATGGTTGCTTTCTTTAAGGAATTTCATCTCAAAGCTTATTTGCCTAAAGCATTCTTTGCTTCTTTCATTACTCTCATTCTGAGTGTTTCAAAAAAATACTAATTGTTGGAGTGTTTCTATTGAAATAAACTTGCTTTCAAAGGTGTTCAAATTCAGAAATCTTTTTTGTGGCCTACAATCCCTCATTTTATTGTTGATGACTTCTTTAGGAATATGGTGGGTTTACCACAATACAAATTTCTTTAGATTGTTGTATTTTCATTTGTTGCAACGGTTTTTGTTGTTTTTTGAAAACGGGGTTTTGGTTGTTGTCCCCCTTGCTTGTATTCTTTTTTTTTCTTCTTTTTATGATGTATAAATTTAGGGTGTGTTGTATATGATTAGTGGAGGCAGAGTTGCCAACTTGGTTGGGATGTCTGTCTTTCACAATGATGTCATTGCACTCCCCTTTGTTGCTTTGTAAAAAAGAATAACTTTTTAAAAGAAACACTTAAAAAGTACATAAAAGAAATTTTATTGAAGGGTGCCATTTTTTTACACATGCATTTTCATACACAAAATTAGATTTTGGTCAACTTAATAAAATGACAAATGAACACCACACACGGTATTCAACGGACACATTCAAGTTCAACCTCGAAAACAGATCTCCTCATGTCACTAAAATGAAGTGTCATCACGTAAAAACAACTTGTAATGCTCTTAAGGTTATGGGAATATAAATTAAAAGCTTAAATATGTTTTTGGCCCCTGCAAATATATGGTGTTTTGGTTTAAGCTCCTGCAAATTTTTTTTTTTTGAAAAAAGCCCTTGCAAAATACACTCTTTTGATTTAGGCCCTTCTGTTAGACTTCCGTTAGACTTCCGTTACAAAAATTGCCAAGGTGTTTGTCACATGGGTTTAAATGCTAACTTGGCATTGACATGTCATTATTTTATATTTTAATTTCTTCCTCTTCCTTCTTGTTCCAACAAACTTGTTTCTCTTCTTCCTCTTCCTTTCTGTTCCATTCTTGGTCCAGAAACGCAGCACTAGAAACCCACCATTCTTGTTCTTCTTCTCACCACTAGAAACGCAACAACAGAAGATCTGATTATAAACCATTCTTCACAAACTTGTTTCTCTGCGTGTGTTGTGTGTTGTGTGTTGTGTGTTGGTGTTTTGTGAGTGGGTTTGGAGAGAAGCATTCAAGCAAGCATTTTTCTACCGTTTTTGCAAGAGATCTGATTGTTCTACCGTTTTGGAGAGAAGCATTCAAGCAAGCATTGTTCTGCTTAAAATAACCCATCTTGTTCTACTTCTTAACTCATCCATCACACCAAACCCATCTTGTTCTTCTTCTTTTTTTATGAATCCCAACTATCCCCAAATCCCATAATTCCAACAAACCCGAAATCCCAGAATCCCAACTATATATCACGAAATCAAAATTGGGTTTCATCTCCAAAAACGAAATCGAAACTGGAAAGAGAGGGGTTTCGAATCGCTTCAAACCCAGAATCTGAAATGGGATTCTATTTCGATTGGATTTTCTTTTTCGTTACTTTAAGATCTGTAATGGGTTTCATCTGTAATGGGTTTCATTTTTCGTTTCAGATCGGTATGGACAAATGGTTCTCCCTCAAGATATTTGTTGGTTTTGATTTGGATTTCGTTTATTTTGATTTGGGTTTTCGTTGATTTCGATTTGAGTTTCGCTGATTTTGATTTGGGTTTTCGTTGATTTCTCTGGTTCTATGTGTTGTGTGTTGATGTTTTGTGAATGGATTGACAATTTCTGGGTTTGGATTAACAATTTCTGGGTTTGGAGATGATGTTGGAAGCATCCATGGAGCTTGAGGAAGAAGATGGATAAAATAAATAATTATAAAATAAAAATAAATTACACCTCACCACTCCGTTTGCTACATAGACAGTTTTTGTAACAGAAGGGCCTAAATCAAAAGAGTGTATTTTGCAAGGGCTTTTTTCAAAAAAAAATTTGCAGGTGCTTAAACCAAAATACCCTATATTTATAGGAGCCTAAAACATATTTAAGCCTAAATTAAAATATTGTGTGCGCTTGAAATTTGTGTATGGTACATTGCAAGATCTACTTCTAATTGTTTATGAAATATATTTATCAAATTTAAGGTGTCACTTTCTACTTCACTTGTATTTTTGTGGCACAAGACAAAAAGATATATCGAGTGAAGGCATAAACTAAACTTTGTGGGACACATCGTCGCCCCAATAATTGAGAGTTAAATAACCAACGGCAAGGAAGAAGGTAAAACTTTTGAAACCGCAAAACTGTTGTTGACATCCATTTTCGCAGAGAGTTACTCGGCTGACATAGTATCGGCTAGCCGAGGGCCGAAGGCTGATTCTCGTCGGCAAAAATAGAAATTTAGCTACTTGGGGCTAAATTGACTATATACGACCACATGACTAAGATAAACAGTTGAGGTGCCTACTCGGCTGACGCCTGATTGGCCGAGGTAAGACTCGGCCGAAGACAAATCGGCTTGACGTGGCTACTAAGTCTATATAGACTTGGAGGCTAATAGTTGGTCTTAATGTGTTCGTATAATTATTTATTATGATTTATTAAAATAAATATAATGGAAAAAGGCCAAGTCAAGCTACGGTAACCACCTTCCTAAATTAATGGGAAGTGGGCACGAGGAGTTGACCGAGGTAAATGATCTTGCTTTGGGAGCAAGCATTCAACGCACATGGACACGTTTAGACGTTGGAGCAGTTAAGACAACGTGGAGAAGCGCCGTAAAAGTGGAAGCGAAGATATTTTGACCCACTACATGTGCTAGTGGAAGAGTGCTTCCTAGTTTTTAGGGCTTGGATGTAATGTAGTGCGTTGATCTTGATTAATCCAACGGTAGGCAAGTGTTGGCTATAGTAGTGGCCGACGAGGGCGTAGGTATATAAATAGAGGATAATTGTACAGAATAGACACACTTCAATCAAATCAAACTCTACATTTATTTTTATCTATCTTCTTTATCGCATTTATCTTTACTTTTATGCATTAGTCAGTAGTATAATCCAACCCTCGCAATCCCCTGTCACCTAACCTGACCCTTTCTAGAGGAGTCAGGATACCCACAGTCAAGGATCAGAGTTCCCTCCTTGGCGCAATCACTTGAAGAACAAGGAATCAAAGAACTTGCTCGAACCCCTGGCCGAATCCACGCTAAAGGACCTAAGAGTTTGAACCAATGAACAACAAATTGGCACGGCCGGTGAGACTAGAACAGGTGAACAGACCACTGCGTTTGATTTTCCTGGACTGGATTATCATTGGCGTATGCACCTGCGCTCTGGGAAAAACCTAAGTATGGATTCGCCTTCTGCTTCAAGAAAGGCAACTACTGCGAAGGGCCGAACCACAGACCTAGTAGGTGTTTCAGAGAATACTACTACAACGGTTACTACTGAATCGAATGAACCGCCTCACCACGAGGAGGAGCCTGCGGTCATGACCACCTCATTCATTCGGCAACAAATTGACATGGGGATACACGATATAATGTACCAAGTGTCCCAACAATTGGGTAACATAGTTAAATCTATGGTGCACAATGAAGTGCAACAGGCCAAGGAATTGGAGCACAGGCAGGCAACACGAGGTAGCAGCCCTACCAACCCCATTCTCCCTGGCCAATTACAGGGAGGACATCCTACTTCTCTAGGAGGCACGCATCAGTCCCTGCCATACACCAACCCTGTTGGACCTCAGCAGGCATCCTCCTATGCTTCTATGGGAGGCATGCATCGGTGTTCACCGAGTGAGAGTTTGTGTAACACCCCGGTATTTTTATCGAGTAAAAATACCCAAGTGCACCATCCCTAAAACATCAGAGATACATTTCCTGTTTAAATACTGAACACCACTATAAAATTTTCACTGAACAACTACAGGACAGTCTTAAACATAAATAAGACCATAAACCATCAGTGAAATACAGTGTTCAATATCGCACAAGAAAGCGAAAAATAAATACATAACTTTTACAACAGTTGAAGTCATAATGTCGTGATACATAACTAACAAGGGAAAACATAACTTTAGCATAAAAGCTAAGTCTTCAGTAACCATCCGAGTACCACCTACTCGTGCCTCTTGGATCTCCACTTTCCCTGTTTATCTGTAAAACCACAACATATAAACAATGAGATACAATCTCAGTGAGTTCTACCGACACCCCTACTAGCACTCTCGGCCCTTTTAAAACATTTTTAAGATTTGACACAACACCGACCGCAATCCACTTGCTAATCCCGGTGAACCATACAATAAGGCTTCGACCTAGTAAGACACCGACTGCAATCCACTTGTGTTTCCCGATGAACTAGCATCCTAGGCCTTTCTACGTACCACCAGCCGCAATCCACTTGCATCTTCTGGTGAACGTAGTACAACAACTTTTAACACAACACCGGCCGCAATCCACTTGCATCTTCCGGCGAACCCCATAACCAATAGTGTTTCCTAACGGCACGGAGCCTAGGGTAAGAGTTCATGACTACCCCGCCTAGTATGTCAACATGGGTCGTCACCTAAAATCGATATAATATATATATCTACAATCATATGAACTCAAGGTTCATTTACCTCAGACAAATAATTGAACATTACAAGTTAAATCCACATTCACTCTCGCATACTAATTTGTCGCTTTTCAACACAATTTACGACTCCAAAAACAGTTCATTTTACCTTAAAAATAGAATATTCAGTTAGGCATCTGAATAAGCTTTCCAACGCATCTTAGAACACCTCATTCGGGTTCCTGGATCAAAATATATCGCGAAAACAAAATCAGTGAAAAACTGTTGAAAATCTGCAAACCGTCGCGACGCGAAACAGTCAGAAATATTTTCGTTGCAAACTGAAGCATGGTCGCGACGCGAAGGAGGGAGGTCGCGACGCGATGGAGACCTGATGCTGCAGAATTTTGGCGGTTTCGCGCGAAAACCGCTATTCCGCTCAATTCCGATTCTCGTTCCGATCGAAAACAGATTTGACAACCAATACAATAGACCCAATACAAACCACACAATCAATCAATCCAATCAAAAATTCAATCAAAACGGATTTTACCAAAAATACGACGTATTCCGAAATAACGGTTTTTAAGTTAAAATCTTTCGAAATCAAATCACGTGAAATTCATTGTAAAACGAAAACATCCTAAGCGTGAGTAAAACTCACCCTTGAAGCGAGAGCCGATACCGGGCCGAAATCACCGAGACTCAAATCTCCAAATAACCACACGAACAATCCCCGCATAAACTTCCACGCTCCGACGACGCCCAAATCCGCTTCCGATCTTTCCGCTCCTCGACCATCCGGCTCGCGAGACTCGAGAAATCCTCGCTCGGTACCAATTTGCACCTAGACACCAACAATGGCTCCCAAGACTCCAAGCTCCTCTCGCAAACCCCAAACTCGATTCCTAAGCTTTGAATTTCCAAAATTCCATTTGACTTCCAACAAACACTATTCATCATCCCTAACCTCCAAATTGCTCCTATTCACATAAACCCCAAATTTTCAACCCTAACCCTTGATTCCTCCAAATGCTCCAAGACTTGAGTGATTGAGCTACCGAAACAACAATATGGCTTCTAGGGACCACTAATCACCTTCCCAATCATTCCTTTGAGCTACAACCATCAAAACTCCAATTTTGTTCTTGAATTTCGAAAATGGCAAAGTGAGAGAGAGTGAGTTGATGATGATGATGTTGGTACCAAATCGAAGAGGGAGTAACGCTGAACGTTTTTCGTGTTGGAAGGAAGTCGTTTTGATGAGCCTAAATCCTCCATTTTCCCCTTCTTCCTCCTTTTCCATTCTTTCTCTCCTTTCTCTCTTTTCTATCTGTCTCTCGCTTCCTTCTTTCTTTCTTTTCTTTCTTTTAATTATTTCTTCCACTCACACACACACACATACACGCATACACATATATTTATTAATATATAAGTGGTAACGTGGTCCAATTACCATATTGATCTAAATCTCTTATTTCGATTCCAAAACTTCCTTGACCCGTATTATCCGGTTAACGATCCGATGACAACCAATAAATAATTTTAGCACTCAATAAATTTACTCGTCAAGTACTAAATTAGTTTAATTGGGTTAACACCCAAATAATTCTACTAATTATTTTGAGGATGTTACAGTTTGACTGGGCCTCAACAGGCGTTCTGTTATCAGGTATGCCCTTCTCCCGTGATGCCACGGCTAGGACCTAAGAGTTTGAATCAAGGAACAACAACTGCAACAATTTTTTTTTGGTTCGGACCATTGCTGACTACTTACATGTCGCAATGTTTTCAACGAAAGACTCCACTCATACTTAGGATCAAATTTCGCACCGGTCAACACCGAGTTTATCCATTGCGGGATCATAAAATTAGAAGAAAATGGAAGAAACAATGATGTAAAAGTATTAGGGAAGGATGGAGCTGACATAGGCACAGGGTGCTCAGTGATCGGATCAATAATGTACAATGGGTCCCTTAGCGCCCAGGTGTGGGCAAGTCATTGTGATGGCGCCCTTGGCGCCCAAGCTCGTGACAACAAGCATGATGGCGCCCTTGGCGCCCAAGTTAATGACAACAAAGCATGTTGTGTCCTAGCTACTCATGAGGAGTCATCATCAGGTGCGTGGGGTCCGGCACATATATAGGAGTAAGGAGGATATTCCCTGAGACCTTGGATCATGTGCATATCACATGGGAGTGAGGAATGGATCCTTGGATACCATCACGTGAGGTGCCTAGGCGCGAGGCGCCCATTTTGTCATTTTGTTGGAATCTTAGATTTACCCTAGATTTGCTTTCTAGATCTTTCCTTTATGTTTTCTCTATCATGAAATAACAGTAGCTGTAGTGTAGCATGGTCCATTGTACTTGCTATATATAGCAGTACCTACTAGTGTAATCATCATCAATGAATCATTTCTTTCTTTGATCATATGTTGCCTATCATGGCTCTTACTTCATTTTATGCTCTTAGCTTATTTTATCTCTTTTCTTCCGCTGATTTTAAGATGGTATCAGAGCATTAGCTCTAATTACCTTGCTTGCCTTTTTTATTCTTGCTTTTATCAGTTTTCTTTCATGGCGCCTAGGGGTCCTAGTACTTTTATTTCTGGCCCTGTGGATCCTCCAAAGGATCATGCTTCAGAGCAGACCAGCATATACTATGTTCATCCTAGTGATGGTCCATCTTCAGTTTCTATTTCGTCAGTTCTTAATACTAATGGTTCAAACTACCACTCTTGGGCTCGATCCATGAGAAGAGCACTAGTTGGTAAGAACAAATATGACTTTGTTGATGGAACTGTTGAAGTTCTAGATAGCTTTCATCCCACTTACAAAGCATGGTGTAGATGTAATAATATCATACACTCATGGATTATGAGTTTTGTTGCTGAGTCCATTGGACAAAGCATTGTTTTTCTTGAAAATGTTGTTGATGTTTGGAATGAGCTTAAAGAAAGATTTTCTCAAGAAGACTTAATTAGAATTTCTGAACTACAATGTGAGATTTATGGGTTAAAAATATTCACTTTCTGTCACTGAGTTCTTTTCAGAATTAAAGGTTCTATGGGAAGAATTAGAGTCATACCTACCTGAACCAACATGTGGTTGTCCCAGAAAGTGTGTATGCCTCACTGGGATAGCTGCAGCCCATAAAAGTCATGAAGTAAGCAAAACCATATGGTTTTTAACTAGTCTGAATGATAATTTTGCAATGATTAGATCACAAATTCTCATCATGGAACCACTGCCTAAACTAAACAAAATATTCTCCATGGTGATTCAACATGACAGACAGTTTTGTACTAGTGATGAAAACAAAACCTTAGTTGGCAATGTTGATGGCAAAAAGGTTTTTAACCGATCCAAAGGCTCTTATCAAGGAAACAAGTATGCAAGCAAGGTGTGCACACACTGTGGAAGGACTGGTCATACAATAGAAACATGCTACAAAAAGCATGGTTTTCCTCCAAACTGGCCTAGGAGTGCTTCTAATGTCACTGGTTCAAATGAAGAAACTGAAGAACAGAAAGCAGACGAGGATAGCAAAATTGGCATTACCAAAGATCAGTATAAGACATTGGTGAACATGATACAAGGAGCTACTATCTCTCAAGCTTCCAGTTGTGCTGCAAAGCCTGTTAACATGGTTGGAAGAGCTTTCCCTTCTTTTGAACACAGCAATACTGGTAGCATCTCTCACATTTGCTCACTAAGGTCAAGTAATTTAGGTCTATGGATCATTGATTCTGGTGCTAGTGTTCATATATGTTGTTCTCTTAAACATTTCAAGAGTTATGTTCCTATTAAACTAGTGAGCATTAAGCTACCTAATGGACATAAAACCTTTGCTACAATAAAAACAATAGTTGAATTTACTTCCAATCTTTTCATCATAAATGTGCTTTATGTGCCAGAGTTTTATCTAAACCTTATTTTTGTGCCTAGACTAATGATTGATTTGCAAGCTAGTGTATTATTTGATATTCCTAAGTGTATCATTCAGGACATGAGGACCAAGGAGATGATTGGTTCGGGTATGATCTTTGAAGGGCTAGTGTACTTGGAAATACTAGGTAATGATGCTGCTGCTGTCATCAATACCACATACACAAGCCCTGAAACTTTACCTAAGACTGCTTTATGGCATTTTTGACTAGGACACCTCTCAAACCAAAGAATGAAGTTAATGCTTAGTGATTTTCCTTCAATCCATGTTGATGAAGGTTCTGTGTGTGATATTTGTCACTATGCTAAACAAAAGAAATTACAATACAGTTTGAGTACCAGTAGAGCCTCAAAATGTTATGAATTAATCCACTTTGATATATGGGGACCTATTTCCACAAATTCTATCCATGGTCATAAATATTTCTTAACTGCTTTGGATGATCACAATAGGAATACTTGGGTAATTTTTGCTTAAAACAAAATCTGAAGTTAGCAACCATGTCAAAAATTTCATTAATACCCTTGAAAAACAGTATGAAGCCAATGTGAAAACAGTTAGATCAGATAATGGCCTTGAGTTTTTAATGCCTGAGTTCTATTCCACAAAAGGAATCATTCACCAAACTACTTGTGTAGAAACTCCTGAACAAAATGGAAGAGTAGATAGAAAAACCAACATATTTTGAATGTAGGAAGAGCCCTTCTTTTTCAAGCAACGTTACCCAAGCAGTATTGGTCCTATGCTGTTCTTCATGCTACTTACATCATAAATAGAATCCCAAGTCCTTTACTTGAAAACAAGTCACCTTACGTTCTTCTGAAAGGCACCTTGCCTGATCTAGAGTCTCTAAAAGTCTTTGGATGTCTTTGTTATGCTTCTACACTAAAAATTCATAGGACAAAGCTTGACCCAAGGGCGATAAAATGTATTTTCCTAGGATATAAACCAAGTGTGAAGGGGATTATCCTACTAGATGTTAACAACAAAGAACTCTTCCTTTCTAGAAATGTTATCTTTCATGAACACATTTTACCATATACTAATTCTCAAGCTTTGTCCAAATGGAATTACATATCTCCAAATCCACCTAGATTGGCAGGAACTCAGCCTGCTACTTTACCTCACACAAAGACACAAATGGTGCATGATGTGAGCCTGGACCACCTCTAACTGATCCTCCAATGGAACCTGGTCTAGATCTCTTTTCTTCACCTTGTTGAGACATTGTGATTCTGCAGCTTTGAAGTCTTTGTTTCTGGAGTCTAAGCAACTTTCTAAACCTTCTCTCTATCTCTGGATCTAATTCAAATTCTGTTGATTTGGCCCTGTGCATAAGCTAGTGCATCCTGTGCACCTGCACTAAGAAACAAACTATCAGAGTAATAAAACACTAATTTATAAATCTAAACAACAAAAATTAATGGCAATCCCCGGCAACGGCGCCAAAAACTTGGTGGCTGAAAAGTGTGCAAGTATACACAGTCATAAACAAGTAGTATAAAAGATCGAACCCACAGGGATTGGACTAACTCTTGTAGCTTAGAAGTGTATAAATTAGTGTGAACTATACTACTCACAAATTGGGATGATGGTGATAAGTAAACAGAATGCCAATAAGTAATAGAATGTAGAGGAAATCAGTTGAGAATGAGAGTTGAGATGTCTTTACCAAATAAGTCACTTTCAAGAGTTTTGTGCATTTAAGTGGTGCAGGTGCACTGGATGCCGCTGCATCAGTATGTGCTTTTCAGTCACTTTCTTCAGAGTTTCATTACAAGCTTCCTATGTCTAGGCATACTAAATAAGTTCACTCTTGCCACTTAAGTACCCACTGAATCACCCTAAGGACTATGTTATCCTATGTCTAGGACTTAACATGGAATTAACAAAGGTTTCTTTATTAAAACAAGTTAACAAAGACTTTAATTATTAAAACACTCACCCTTATTAGTTCTTGAGTTCTTAATTGTAAACCATGTCTGCTTTTACAAATCTACTTATTTCAAGCGATCAACCTTAAAACAAGTGTTGAACGAAGTGTTACACAAGAACTAAAATGCATACATCATATAAAAACACAACAACTTACTTAAAAGATCATTATCAGGTTAGAACATCTCAACTAAAGAAATTTAGCTCATGTTAGACATTGCAAGACATATATAAATTGAATAGAACATGTTTATATACTTGAAATCATAAAATAAAGCAACAAGGTAAAGGTTACACAAGTTGGAGTTCCTTTGCATGAATTCCCAAGCAATGCAGGTGCACTGATTCCCTGCACTTAGCTAGCACTACGTGGAAGTGAAGAAAGAAGTTGTCGATTCCTTCCTTACCTTCCTGAAAACTTAAAAACTATCTAAAACTAATTCTAAGGATATCTTGTTGATATCTTGAGGTGTGTTTTCAAATGAGAAGTGAGGGTCCTTTTATAGCCTTCAAAAAGTGAGACTCCCTTGGAGATTAAGTTAACTTGAGGAGTTAACTGGGGTTAAGTTTCTGAACTTCAAACAGCAAATTGAATCCCACACTCAAACACAAATGGAGGTCCAATAATGGATGGCCAAGTGTGTAACACCCGTTTCTACCCTTTTCATTTATATCAATTATCAGAGTGCACAAATTATTTTTCTTGAAACGGAATGCTACAATTACTTCAAAAACACGTCATTTGTTTAACTTAAATTAAAAACATTACGTGGCATCATGGGCGGCCATTACTCAAAAATACAGTTACAACGTTAAAACAAAATCCAACAAGTCGTACAAGACAAAATCACTATCTAATAAGACGCCCCCCAGGTGCTACGTATCAGAGCGACTCGAACTCAAGGGAATGAAGGTCAAAGCCTTCAAGTACGGTTACCTGTAAGGTAAAATCAACAAAAGGGGTGAGTCTCAAACCCCATAATAAAGTACATAAGGAGTAGTATATACAGATACAGGACTACATCAAAACACAACAATAATCACTTTAATCACCAGTTCAGCACCAACTTAATATTCACCAAACAATCACCAAATAAATAATCACCAAGTAATCACCAAATAAATATTCACCAAGTATCACCAAATAAATAATCACCAAGTATCACCAAATAAATAATCACTAACACATTCACCAACTGTATGTTTAATGTATGAGATGCAACCCAAAACTCCACTGGGCATATGCATGTGGATCCATTCACCAAAAATAAGCCTTGAGGGCATTCACCAAAATTTATAATAAGGCCGAAGCCCGAGGCCGAAGCCTATTCACCAAAATTATGCATATGATTATGCGACACCATGACTATGCATCACACACCAGAATCACCAAATAAATAATGCCGTAGCATATTCACCAACAATCAAAAGAGGATTACAGACCCCATTCACCAATAATAATATACCCCATATATATATATTTGCATACCACACTATTACACATCACATCATTTTCACCGTGACAACACCATTTAAAATTACAAGGAACAGCACCTTAGTCTCATGAAGAACACCAACATTTTATTATAGAGGAACAGTAGCAATTTCCAAACCAAACAACAACTAGCACACAGTCACTTGGGACTTTCAGAAAACGACCGGGGAAAAATATTAAGTTTTGGTTTTGGCCTGGACAACCAGATAGAAAATTAAATAAGCGTCGTAACGCACTTTGAAACACCTAAAACGGACACCCGAGTCAAAAGTTACGTTAAAAACAAATTTGGAAGAAATTAGGCAACACTGCTGGGAACTGGCGCCTTAGGCGCCCAGCGCCCAGGCAACACACGCACTGGCGCCCAGCGCGCAACACACGCACGCCCCGCGCGCACAACAGGCGCCCAGCGCCCAGGCGCGCGCCACACTTGCCCAGCACACACACACAGCGCCTTGGCGCCCAGCACAGGCACCTGGCGCCCAGCACACTGTCAAAACCAGATTTTTATATAAATTCAGCCCAAACATCATTTCTTCTCAATTTTAAAACATCAAAATTATATTTCTTTCCCACCATCTAAAATCCTCACTCACCCCAAAAATCAATTTTATTTGAAAACACCAAAACCATATTGACAACCATCATCACCATCACCATTGCGCCTATACACACACCCACACCAAGCATCACCAACACACACACTAACTTGGCACTTAGCACACAAACATATCATAAGATGCACTTAGCATATGGCACACCAACACCACACAAAATACACTTAGCCAATACACAATAATGTGGCACGGGGCGCCTAGCACAAGGGCGCCTACTTCCATGACCAAAAGTCCGACAACGTCAATACTTGGCGCGGGGCACCCCACTCAAGAGCGCCTAATTCCGCACCTAGACAACAATTTCCAGCAACACTAAAAATACTACAATGGTGCCTTATGCGCCTATAACACAACAATTAAATTTTTGAGCAACATAGTCCAATCAACTCGCACACCAATCACACCAAAAACGTCAATTTACATATTATGCACAAGAACAACATCAATTATACATTCATTCGAGCACTTGGCACGCAATCCTAAATTCATCACTTATATGAACAATTCGCAAAACATCAACAAGTCATATAGTGATCAATACATACATACAACTCACCAATATCAAAATCAATACAAAAACGACATAGATCCTAACCCCTACATACATCCCATTATGATCCCTATTATAAGGCAAGACCCACCCTGACCTTAGTTTCACCGAAGATAGAGATCCCTCCACGAGCACACCGAGTAACCACAGCAACCGAGCTCCTCTCCTCTCCTATGGAAATCGCGCCCCTCTCTTCTTCTTTCTTCTCCCTTAGAGCCGTCCCTCTCTTTTCTTTTTCTCTTCTCACGCTCTCTCCTTTCTCTTCTCTCAACTCACGCTTTCTTTTCTTTTTTCACAAATGAGGCACCACTTCACTAACCTAGCGCCTAGCAGCTCAAGTCTACGGGCTTGGGCTTGGCGCACTGGGCCAATCATAACACCTCCGAAGTACCAACGCCACCCCCTTCAGATAAATAAAATAATATAATAATAACTAAAACCACCCAATATTATTATTATTGTTATTATCATTATTATTATTATTATTATTATTATTATTATTTCTATCACCAACTCCTATTTAATTTAATTAACTAAATACTAAATAACTATTTAATTAATTTCGGGGTGTTACAACTCTCCCCCACTTAGATTATTCTCGTCCTCGAAAATTCGCATCAACATCTCCTTAACTCACCGGCTGGCTACGACAATTGACATCCTCACGGTTATGCTCTAACTAGTCCGTACCCACGATTACAATTAATTCCCCCAACGACAAACAACAAAACTCGCAACAAGGTCTCTGTCGAAGATCGACAAGGGACACAAAGAACACACCAGGCAACATAATAGAAATAATAAGACACACGGGACAGTCAACAATCAGAAATAGGTACAACTCATAAAAATAGGGGCAGTGCATAAGATTAGGAACAATAACAGAAGTCTTCTGAAACAACAACGAAACTCCCCAGGGAACAGCAGTCAAAGCATTAAAAGATTTTTTCGTAAAAGCTCAGCGTCGACCTCTTAAAATAGTTCGGACATATCAACATAAGAAAGTACATGCGACTTAACAATCCACAGCAACAGCAATTAATTCGACATTTTATGTAAAACACACAGAGCTCAATATCAACTAAAACACATGTGAACATTTAAACAACATGACAATTCATTTAGAAGCACGTAGCAATAAGGTCAACAATAAGGATCACAACAGCAAAACACAGTTCTCACACTGTGTACACAATAGGGCACACAGCACTAGTAGGGAAATCTCCCCCACTAGTTCACTTACCAATAGAAACTTTCCGGTGTACCTGCAACACAAACAACGGTCAACACTGAAAAGACAACAGTTGGTCACTATCTGACACAACGACTCGACGACTCGGCCGGACAGACCAACCATTGCTCTAATACCAACTTGTAACACCCGTTTCTACCCTTTTCATTTATATCAATTATCAGAGTGCACAAATTATTTTTCTTGAAACGGAATGCTACAATTACTTCAAAAACACGTCATTTGTTTAACTTAAATTAAAAACATTACGTGGCATCATGGGCGGCCATTACTCAAAAATACAGTTACAACGTTAAAACAAAATCCAACAAGTCGTACAAGACAAAATCACTATCTAATAAGACGCCCTCCAGGTGCTACGTATCAGAGCGACTCGAACTCAAGGGAATGAAGGTCAAAGCCTTCAAGTACGGTTACCTGTAAGGTAAAATCAACAAAAGGGGTGAGTCTCAAACCCCATAATAAAGTACATAAGGAGTAGTATATACAGATACAGGACTACATCAAAACACAACAATAATCACTTTAATCACCAGTTCAGCACCAACTTAATATTCACCAAACAATCACCAAATAAATAATCACCAAGTAATCACCAAATAAATATTCACCAAGTATCACCAAATAAATAATCACCAAGTATCACCAAATAAATAATCACTAACACATTCACCAACTGTATGTTTAATGTATGAGATGCAACCCAAAACTCCACTGGGCATATGCATGTGGATCCATTCACCAAAAATAAGCCTTGAGGGCATTCACCAAAATTTATAATAAGGCCGAAGCCCGAGGCCGAAGCCTATTCACCAAAATTATGCATATGATTATGCGACACCATGACTATGCATCACACACCAGAATCACCAAATAAATAATGCCGTAGCATATTCACCAACAATCAAAAGAGGATTACAGACCCCATTCACCAATAATAATATACCCCATATATATATATATTTGCATACCACACTATTACACATCACATCATTTTCACCGTGACAACACCATTTAAAATTACAAGGAACAGCACCTTAGTCTCATGAAGAACACCAACATTTTATTATAGAGGAACAGTAGCAATTTCCAAACCAAACAACAACTAGCACACAGTCACTTGGGACTTTCAGAAAACGACCGGGGAAAAATATTAAGTTTTGGTTTTGGCCTGGACAACCAGATAGAAAATTAAATAAGCGTCGTAACGCACTTTGAAACACCTAAAACGGACACCCGAGTCAAAAGTTACGTTAAAAACAAATTTGGAAGAAATTAGGCAACACTGCTGGGAACTGGCGCCTTAGGCGCCCAGCGCCCAGGCAACACACGCACTGGCGCCCAGCGCGCAACACACGCACGCCCCGCGCGCACAACAGGCGCCCAGCGCCCAGGCGCGCGCCACACTTGCCCAGCACACACACACAGCGCCTTGGCGCCCAGCACAGGCACCTGGCGCCCAGCACAGGCACCTGGCGCCCAGCACAGGCACCTGGCGCCCAGCACACTGTCAAAACCAGATTTTTATATAAATTCAGCCCAAACATCATTTCTTCTCAATTTTAAAACATCAAAATTATATTTCTTTCCCACCATCTAAAATCCTCACTCACCCCAAAAATCAATTTTATTTGAAAACACCAAAACCATATTGACAACCATCATCACCATCACCATTGCGCCTATACACACACCCACACCAAGCATCACCAACACACACACACACTAACTTGGCACTTAGCACACAAACATATCATAAGATGCACTTAGCATATGGCACACCAACACCACACAAAATACACTTAGCCAATACACAATAATGTGGCACGGGGCGCCTAGCACAAGGGCGCCTACTTCCATGACCAAAAGTCCGACAACGTCAATACTTGGCGCGGGGCACCCCACTCAAGAGCGCCTAATTCCGCACCTAGACAACAATTTCCAGCAACACTAAAAATACTACAATGGTGCCTTATGCGCCTATAACACAACAATTAAATTTTTGAGCAACATAGTCCAATCAACTCGCACACCAATCACACCAAAAACGTCAATTTACATATTATGCACAAGAACAACATCAATTATACATTCATTCGAGCACTTGGCACGCAATCCTAAATTCATCACTTATATGAACAATTCGCAAAACATCAACAAGTCATATAGTGATCAATACATACATACAACTCACCAATATCAAAATCAATACAAAAACGACATAGATCCTAACCCCTACATACATCCCATTATGATCCCTATTATAAGGCAAGACCCACCCTTACCTTAGTTTCACCGAAGATAGAGATCCCTCCACGAGCACACCGAGTAACCACAGCAACCGAGCTCCTCTCCTCTCCTATGGAAATCGCGCCCCTCTCTTCTTCTTTCTTCTCCCTTAGAGCCGTCCCTCTCTTTTCTTTTTCTCTTCTCACGCTCTCTCCTTTCTCTTCTCTCAACTCACGCTTTCTTTTCTTTTTTCACAAATGAGGCACCACTTCACTAACCTAGCGCCTAGCAGCTCAAGTCTACGGGCTTGGGCTTGGCGCACTGGGCCAATCATAACACCTCCGAAGTACCAACGCCACCCCCTTCAGATAAATAAAATAATATAATAATAACTAAAACCACCCAATATTATTATTATTATTATTATTATTATTATTATTATTATTTCTATCACCAACTCCTATTTAATTTAATTAACTAAATACTAAATAACTATTTAATTAATTTCGGGGTGTTACAACTCTCCCCCACTTAGATTATTCTCGTCCTCGAAAATTCGCATCAACATCTCCTTAACTCACCGGCTGGCTACGACAATTGACATCCTCACGGTTATGCTCTAACTAGTCCGTACCCACGATTACAATTAATTCCCCCAACGACAAACAACAAAACTCGCAACAAGGTCTCTGTCGAAGATCGACAAGGGACACAAAGAACACACCAGGCAACATAATAGAAATAATAAGACACACGGGACAGTCAACAATCAGAAATAGGTACAACTCATAAAAATAGGGGCAGTGCATAAGATTAGGAACAATAACAGAAGTCTTCTGAAACAACAACGAAACTCCCCAGGGAACAGCAGTCAAAGCATTAAAAGATTTTTTCGTAAAAGCTCAGCGTCGACCTCTTAAAATAGTTCGGACATATCAACATAAGAAAGTACATGCGACTTAACAATCCACAGCAACAGCAATTAATTCGACATTTTATGTAAAACACACAGAGCTCAATATCAACTAAAACACATGTGAACATTTAAACAACATGACAATTCATTTAGAAGCACGTAGCAATAAGGTCAACAATAAGGATCACAACAGCAAAACACAGTTCTCACACTGTGTACACAATAGGGCACACAGCACTAGTAGGGAAATCTCCCCCACTAGTTCACTTACCAATAGAAACTTTCCGGTGTACCTGCAACACAAACAACGGTCAACACTGAAAAGACAACAGTTGGTCACTATCTGACACAACGACTCGACGACTCGGCCGGACAGACCAACCATTGCTCTAATACCAACTTGTAACACCCGTTTCTACCCTTTTCATTTATATCAATTATCAGAGTGCACAAATTATTTTTCTTGAAACGGAATGCTACAATTACTTCAAAAACACGTCATTTGTTTAACTTAAATTAAAAACATTACGTGGCATCATGGGCGGCCATTACTCAAAAATACAGTTACAACGTTAAAACAAAATCCAACAAGTCGTACAAGACAAAATCACTATCTAATAAGACGCCCTCCAGGTGCTACGTATCAGAGCGACTCGAACTCAAGGGAATGAAGGTCAAAGCCTTCAAGTACGGTTACCTGTAAGGTAAAATCAACAAAAGGGGTGAGTCTCAAACCCCATAATAAAGTACATAAGGAGTAGTATATACAGATACAGGACTACATCAAAACACAACAATAATCACTTTAATCACCAGTTCAGCACCAACTTAATATTCACCAAACAATCACCAAATAAATAATCACCAAGTAATCACCAAATAAATATTCACCAAGTATCACCAAATAAATAATCACCAAGTATCACCAAATAAATAATCACTAACACATTCACCAACTGTATGTTTAATGTATGAGATGCAACCCAAAACTCCACTGGGCATATGCATGTGGATCCATTCACCAAAAATAAGCCTTGAGGGCATTCACCAAAATTTATAATAAGGCCGAAGCCCGAGGCCGAAGCCTATTCACCAAAATTATGCATATGATTATGCGACACCATGACTATGCATCACACACCAGAATCACCAAATAAATAATGCCGTAGCATATTCACCAACAATCAAAAGAGGATTACAGACCTCATTCACCAATAATAATATACCCCATATATATATATATATATATTTGCATACCACACTATTACACATCACATCATTTTCACCGTGACAACACCATTTAAAATTACAAGGAACAGCACCTTAGTCTCATGAAGAACACCAACATTTTATTATAGAGGAACAGTAGCAATTTCCAAACCAAACAACAACTAGCACACAGTCACTTGGGACTTTCAGAAAACGACCGGGGAAAAATATTAAGTTTTGGTTTTGGCCTGGACAACCAGATAGAAAATTAAATAAGCGTCGTAACGCACTTTGAAACACCTAAAACGGACACCCGAGTCAAAAGTTACGTTAAAAACAAATTTGGAAGAAATTAGGCAACACTGCTGGGAACTGGCGCCTTAGGCGCCCAGCGCCCAGGCGCGCGCCACACTTGCCCAGCACACACACACAGCGCCTTGGCGCCCAGCACAGGCACCTGGCGCCCAGCACACTGTCAAAACCAGATTTTTATATAAATTCAGCCCAAACATCATTTCTTCTCAATTTTAAAACATCAAAATTATATTTCTTTCCCACCATCTAAAATCCTCACTCACCCCAAAAATCAATTTTATTTGAAAACACCAAAACCATATTGACAACCATCATCACCATCACCATTGCGCCTATACACACACCCACACCAAGCATCACCAACACACACACTAACTTGGCACTTAGCACACAAACATATCATAAGATGCACTTAGCATATGGCACACCAACACCACACAAAATACACTTAGCCAATACACAATAATGTGGCACGGGGCGCCTAGCACAAGGGCGCCTACTTCCATGACCAAAAGTCCGACAACGTCAATACTTGGCGCGGGGCACCCCACTCAAGAGCGCCTAATTCCGCACCTAGACAACAATTTCCAGCAACACTAAAAATACTACAATGGTGCCTTATGCGCCTATAACACAACAATTAAATTTTTGAGCAACATAGTCCAATCAACTCGTACACCAATCACACCAAAAACGTCAATTTACATATTATGCACAAGAACAACATCAATTATACATTCATTCGAGCACTTGGCACGCAATCCTAAATTCATCACTTATATGAACAATTCGCAAAACATCAACAAGTCATATAGTGATCAATACATACATACAACTCACCAATATCAAAATCAATACAAAAACGACATAGATCCTAACCCCTACATACATCCCATTATGATCCCTATTATAAGGCAAGACCCACCCTTACCTTAGTTTCACCGAAGATAGAGATCCCTCCACGAGCACACCGAGTAACCACAGCAACCGAGCTCCTCTCCTCTCCTATGGAAATCGCGCCCCTCTCTTCTTCTTTCTTCTCCCTTAGAGCCGTCCCTCTCTTTTCTTTTTCTCTTCTCACGCTCTCTCCTTTCTCTTCTCTCAACTCACGCTTTCTTTTCTTTTTTCACAAATGAGGCACCACTTCACTAACCTAGCGCCTAGCAGCTCAAGTCTACGGGCTTGGGCTTGGCGCACTGGGCCAATCATAACACCTCCGAAGTACCAACGCCACCCCCTTCAGATAAATAAAATAATATAATAATAACTAAAACCACCCAATATTATTATTATTATTATCATCATTATTATTATTATTATTATTATTTCTATCACCAACTCCTATTTAATTTAATTAACTAAATACTAAATAACTATTTAATTAATTTCGGGGTGTTACAAAGTGTCCCTAGGTGAGTGACTCTTCAAAGCGAACTTCTATGGTAGGCGCCGAAATTTGCAAGTTGCATGTGCCCCATGTGATCCATGACTAAGCATGATGTCATCAATGAAGTGTTGGTGGATTGGTATGATCTATGGTGCTTCTTGCATTTGTAATCCGTTTTCAGTGCAGGTGCACTGTTGTTTCCTAGTGCAGGTGCACTGAACAAACACATCAAACATACCAATATATATATATATATATATATATATACATACAAGATGCTAAGCCATGAGTATGGCCCTTTTTATGAACCTTAAATGTTGTTATTTTATTCATACAACTATATTTAACACATATTGTACTTGAGTTTAGGTAATTATTTAGGTTTAGATGCATAAATAACTCTATATAAAATAGAGTTATCACCAACTCATTTATTTGATTACATTTGCAACAGTTCTTCAAAAGATCATACAGAAGCAATCTCTTAAGGTATACCTTATCCTATATCTAGCTATCATTCTCTTTCCAATTTGTCTAGTGCACAACAGAAATATTGTTTAGCTCTAATCTCTGCAGTAGAGCCACAATCCTATGAGGAGGCTTGCAAAGATGCTTGTTGGAAAGAAGCCATGGGAACAGAATTAGATGCATTAATGAAGAATGATACTTGGAGGATTGTGGATTTGCCTCCTAAGGTGAAACCAATTGGCAGCAAATGGGTATATAAAGTGAAGCATAAGGCTGATGGCACAATAGAGAGATACAAGACTAGATTGGTGGCTAAAGGATACAATCAAATTGAAGGACTGGATTTTTTTTATACCTTTAGCCCTGTTGCAAAACTCACTTTAGTCAGACTATTGTTGGCAGTAGCTTCTATGATGAATTGGCATTTAAATCAATTAGATGTAAATAATGCCTTCTTACATGGCGATCTCAGTGAAGATGTTTATATGGAAATTCCAAAAGGGGTAGATGGCAACAAGGAAACTCAAGTGTGCAAGTTGCAAAAGTCCATCTATGGACTTCAACAAGCCAGCAGAAAGTGGCATGAGAAATTGACCACATTGTTACTCAGTGAAGGCTACAAGCAATCTACTTCTGACTATTCACTATTCACATTTAAAAGGGGTGAAGAATTTACAGTTTTATTGATCTATGTAGATGATGTTATATTGGCAGGGAATTCTCTAAAAGAATTCAGTAGAATTAAGTCCATTTTAGATGTTGCTTTCAAGATAAAGGATCTGGGTCCTTTGAAATATTTTCTTGGACTTGAAGTCTCACAATCCAAGACTGGCATCACAATTAGTCAGAGGAAATAGGCCAACTTGCTTCTAAGCCAAGCTCTACACCTCTTGACTCAAATGTGAAAATTCATCAAGATTCTGCCACAACCTTTGAAGACACTGTGCTATATAGGAAATTGATAGGGAGGCTGTTGTATTTGACAAATACAAGACCAGATATCACTTTTGCTGTACAACAATTGAGCCAACATGTGAATTCTCCAACTGTCACTCACTACACCACAAGAAAAGTTGGACTTTGCGGCGGGCAAAATCCGCCGCAAAAGCCAAATTTGCGGCGGATATTTGGACTTTGCGGCGGAATTTTGCCGCCGGTAGCCAGCTCGAAGCAAACACGTTGCGGAGGATTTAGTGGCGCCGCAAAATCCACCGCAAATTTGCGGCGGATAATTCGCCGGAAAAGGGGACAAAATTTTACCGCAAAATATCCGCCGGAAAGTGCCCAATATCCGCCGCAAAGTATCCGCCGCAAAGTTCCCGTTATCCGCCGCAAAGCACCCGTTTTATTTTAAAAAAAATGAATATAATTTTTTTAAAAAAAACGTTTTATTTAAAATTTCGCCGCAAACGACACAAATCCGCCGCAAAGTACCATTTTTTTTTAAAAAAAAATTATTATTATTTTTAAAAAATAAATTTTATTTTTTAAAAAAATCGTTTTAATTAAAAATATATATTATTTTATTAATTTTTTTAATTATTGATAAAAAAATAAAATCCAATAACTAATTAATTTTTAATTTAAAAAAATAAAAATTGGGAAAAGCAGTAAAATATTATCACCAAAAAAATATCCATACAATTAATAAAATATCCATACAAAAAAATAAAATAATCTAAAGCTACTGGGGTGCCTACCGGTCAATGTCATCAACATTATTATAATATGTATCATCTTGAAGTAAAGCACTGAGCGATGACATTTGGACATTAAGATCAATGTCCAGCGGGGGTGACCGCTGCTAGGGGGTAGTGCTGATTTGGCTGGATCTGGGGTGACTGATGTTGGGGCTGCTGGTATGGCTGGCGGGGTGACTGATGGTGCTGCTGGTATGGCTGGAATGGCGCATACTGCGGTGTATACTGCGGGGGATATTGGGGTGCATACGACTGGGGATACTGAGGTGCATACTGCTGCTGGTAGTAATGCTGCTGTGGCGGCGGCGGGTAGGATGCTGATGAGGATGGCCTCGAGTGCTGAGACACCATCTGATCCTGCAATAACTTAAAGCGCTCCTCCATGCGCTCCTCAGCTACCCTAGCCTGCTCCCGAATCGCCTGAATTTCCCGATCACTTTGATCCCGAAGCGTCTGCATTTCCCGATCGCTTTGCTCCTGCCGCTCGACAATCTGACGCTGAGCCTCGCTCAGTTGCTGGGTCAATTTCCAAACATCATTCAACTCACCAGCATTGGGAACATAATTGCGACCAGTCGAGGATCCAGAATGTGAATCTGATAGACTCGGAATAATGCTTGTTCGAAAAGCAGCCGGTCCAATACCACCTGATCCTACCAGACGATTAGTCTTTTGGGGACCAACTGCTCTCTCCCAAACATCACGAGCTACTCTAGCCTCCTCCACTGGATCGACAGCTGCCCCACTGCTCTGTTGTGACTGATGGTACTCAGCCATCCCACCCTCGAAGCTCTCCTGAAAAAATAACCCAACAAATAAATAACTAATTATTAATATAAACAATAAACATTAATTAATATATAATTGTAAAAGTAGTTTTACCTGAATACGCCTCGCCCGATCTGTAACGTACTCACCAGTCTCCTCCACCATATGCATGTGGCAATGCAACTCAGGCAAAGTGATTGGCCTTTGTTCCCTCTCCACCTATATATGTACATAAATATATATATTATTAATTAAATACACATATTGAAAATGACTAGTTAATTATTATAAATAATTAATTAATTAATCAAGTAATAAATTAAGTAATAAATTTACCAAACGCATGTAATGCGTTGTAGTATTAACACTCCCCCCCCGGTGTGTGTGCAGCCACCTTTTTCAGAAGCACGGTTCTTCTTGGCTTTCTCACAATAATTCTTAAATGCTTCATCTTTCTGCCAATACTCATTAAACTCAGCCCAAGTTGAGTCTCTCATATAAGATGGCTTCGTACCCGTATTGCGCGCCATCCGCATCAAATCAGAATAGCGATGAGAACATCTCTTATGGAACACTCTCTCAACTGCGGCTTGCTCCCCTGGATACCATGTACATTTTTCCTATTTAAGAAATTTACAATAATGTTGTTAATTATAAGGCAATAATTAATTAATTAATCAAGTCAATAAGATAATACACCAAATTAATTATTTCGTAGAATCGAATAACTTACCAAAAATGATCTTAACATCTTCTTATTTGCATCCTTATCTTTTCTAACTTCCATCCAGTTCTTCCAGCTCATGGTAAAATTCTCCTTGATTGTTTTTGTGATGGCGGTAGCTGAAGCCTTCGAAGGAATAAAACTACATTAAAAAAAGATGAATTTTGTTACACCAAATATAAGTTATATATATAAAGGGCAACAAAAATAAATTAATAATAATATATATATATATATATATATATATATATAGACTTACGAATCGCCAACAATCTGCAATATGATACGCCCATCAGGTGTAACCCTAATCACATCAGTCCCATCAATGAATGTGCGTACCCCATCCGCATCAACATGTGTCGGGGATAAGCCCTCAGTACCAACAGGAATCGATGGGCCCCCTGCAGTACTAGTACTAGCACCTTCCTCAGACACAGGTGGTGGAAAATATCCGCCTAGTAGTAACAACAACACGCGCAGGCTGAACACGGCGCCCTAGGCGAGTAGATGTCTTCCGCCTGCTAGTGCTGGCGGCATCGGGAGGTGGAGGAGGAACATATGCGCCGTCATGATCGGATCCTGAGTCATCATGAGATGCCATATATATCTGTATCTAGACATATACATTTAAACAAACAAACATATACTAAACAAGGTTAACATAAACATAGAAAACTCATTAAAATAAATAATTTGAATCCCATTCATTCTCAAACAAATAACATCCTTCATTAAAAATAACATCCTTCATTAAAAATAGAATTGTTGAAATTAACATAAATTACATCCTTAATTATATAAATGATTGAAACACAAATAACTAATTTGAATCTCATTCATTCTCAAAATCATCATCATCGGAGGAGTGAATTCTTGATACACCAATGTGGTCTGTTGCATCTTCACCATTAGCATCTTCGTCATCAACAACTTCATCGTCGGTGTTTGGCTCATCACATAAACGAACAATGGGTTCAACTTGAATCACTTCATTTACATTAGACATCTCTTCCATTTGATATGGCACATCTTCCACTGTGTCATCAATATTTGTCTGATCAATGCGACCTCTTGGTTTTGTTTTAACTGCGACACACCAACCACGCCTATCAGTCCGCATTGATGGATAATGGACATAATAGACTTGTCTCACATTTTGTGCAATGACGAACAGATCATACAGTCGATATCTACCATTCATTTTAATGTCCACTGTATTTGACTTTGGATTCACCTTTGTTCCTCAAGCAGACGGATCAAACCAATTACAATAAAAAACCACTACCTTTGGACTAAAATCTAGATGGGGGTACTGAAGTTCATATATGTGTTGAACCACACCATAAAAAGTCATCTTCACCTCCTCCAGTGACCCCCTTCATGCACACTCCACTATTGACTGTCTCTCTGCCCTGTGTCCATTCATTGGTGTGAAATTTGTATCCATTGACAAAGTATGTGTGCCATTCTTTAACACATCTTCGAGGACCGTCTGATATGTTCCTCAAGTGTTGGTTGGTAGGATTTGGCGGGAGGGAATACACATATTGACTAAACCACATTGGAAAATGCGCATGAATATGAGCAGAAGATTGGTCTTCACATACTGCCTCTGATGACAAGAACTCCCTAAAAAGAAATAATTTAATTGTTACTTGTCTACTTTATATTAACTAATTAAGATCGATTGTTAATGTTGAGGAACACATACTCAATAAATGGTTGCACCTCAGTACAGTTTATCAACACATGAACATGTGCTGAACTTAACTCTTCATCTGTTAGCCAGTGAGTTGACTCCTTCCCAGATGGACGACCGGGTAGACAAAAGACAGACAAAGCCAAAGGATGTCGCCATTCAGTATCCACTTCATTTCGACTGCTTCCAGGAGCAAACTGATTCTTGAAATAATGAGAACAAAAATGTGTTGTTTCACGGTGTAGGTAAGAAGAACATATCGATCCTTCAACTCTACCTTTGTTTTTCACCGATCTTTTTGAATCACCCATGAACCTAGAGAATATGATATTAATATAATAGTTATATATTTTAATTTAAACTTGTTTCTTATATTATAATTAAAAATTAGCTGACCTTTCAAACGGATACATCAATCTGTATTGGACAGGTCCGCCAAGTTTAGCTTCATATGCGAGATGCACCGGTAGATGCTCCATAGAATCAAAGAAACCAGGTGGAAATACTCTCTCCAACTTGCATAAGATAAGTGGGATGTCTTGTTCCATTTTTGAAAGATCATCAGCTTTTAGCGTTGCAGAACACAAATTCTTAAAGTATTGACTTATTTCAATGAGCGGATTCAAAACGTGTGTTGACAATGAACTAAAAGCGATAGGAAGTAAGCACTCCATGAATACGTGACAATCATGACTCATCATCCCATGCAACCTCCCATTTTCCACATCCGCACATCTAGATAAATTGGAAGAATAACCGTCTGGCATTTTCAACTCTTTTATCCACTGATAAACTGCTTTCGCTTGTTCGGTAGATAAAGTATAATTGGCTTTGGGTTTCAAAATCCTAGTACCTTGCTCAACCAACAACAAATCCTTTCGTCTACAGAAATGATCTATATCCTTCCTAGCTTTCTCATTGTCTTTCGTTTTGCCTTTCACGTTCATGACAGTGTTAAATATGTTGTCAAAAAAATTCTTCTCTATATGCATGACATCGAGATTGTGTCTCAATAGATTATCTTTCCAATAGGGAAGTTCCCAAAAAATACTTTTTTTTGTCCAATTGTGCCATTGTCCATAGCCATCTGGACGAGAAACAACACCGGCTACGACTTCCACAGGAAGGATATCCCTAACACTATTCCAAACTTCCTCTGGTGTCAACTGACGAGGAGGTCCAGCTGTTTCAACATTTCCCTTGATGAACGCATATTTCTGCTTTCTAAATGGGTGATCCATAGGTAAGAACCTACGGTGCGAGTCAAACCATGAAACTTTTCCTCCGTATTTAAGACTAAAAGCCTTTGTGTCAACCATGCAAATCGGACACGCCATCTTACCATGTGTCCCCCATCCAGACAACATTCCATAGGCAGGGAAGTCATTAATGGTCCACATCAAAGCCGCCCACATCACAAAATTTTGTTTGCGTGCCACATCATAAGTTAAAACACCATTCCACAACCTTTTTAGGTCATCAATCAAAGGTTGCAAATAGATGTCAATACCAGCTGTTGGATTACTTGGCCCTGGAATAATAGAATTTAAAAACATGTATGGTTTGGACATACACATTTCTGGAGGAAGGTTGTATGGGGTAACAATAACTGGCCAACATGAATACGGTGTTGCCGAGGCTTGAATATATGGTGTGAAACCATCAGAGCACAAACCAAGCCGAACATTGCGTGGATCACTGGCAAAATATGGATGAACACGATCAAAATGCTTCCAAGCTTCACCATCAGATGGGTGACGTAATTCACCAGAATTATTTCTATTTTGATGGTGCCATGTCATTTTACCCGCGGTCTCCATTGAAGTAAACATCCTCTGTAGCCATGGAATAAGAGGCAGATAGAACATTGATTTTCGTGGAACCGGTTTGCCTCTGCTCATCCCTGATCTACTGACACGATAGCGTGGTTGTCCACACAACTTGCATTCCGACAACTCTCCATCATTTATGCCAAACTCATTGTTATAATAGAGCATGCAACCAGACACACAACAATCAATCCTTTTAGATTTTAAGCCAAGCTTCGATACCACTCTTTTAGCTTCATAATAACTTTGCGGTAAACTCCCTCTAATGGGGGTTGCATCCAACATCATTTTGGTCATATATTCCATGCACAACTCAGCAACATTAAATTGAGACTTAAGACCCAACAACCGAACACACATTGATAATTTTGAGTCTGTAGATCCTTCAAATATGGGTTTATTTGTCTCACTCAAATACATGTAAAACCTTTGAGCTTCCTCATTTGGAACTTCGTCAGCATCTGGTTCTTCAAAATCCAAATTTACTCCAACAGCGTCAGATATCATTCCCTGATAAACATCTAACGGTTGTATTCCCCATCCTTCAGATGTCGTAGTCGCTGGATAACTACTTGATGTGTGATCTACTACTTCAACCGGAACATTAACCGCAGGAACTGCAGCTACCCCTGGCGCTCCTTCCCCATGACGACTCCATGTCCAATAATTTGGCCTAAACCCATTATTGTACAAATGAAGTCTAACTTCATGTTCATTTTTTGTAGCTCCAAATGAACATTTCAAGCACGGACATCTAATACCGCCTTGTCGCCCAAATTCTTCATGATCAATGTACTTAGCACAAAAAATAAACTCTTCTACTCCTTCTACAAAACGTCGTTTTACACCAGTTCTTCCAGGATACAATCGATCATACATCCAACTACGATCCATTTTCAAGAACTATGTATACTACACTACAATATAAATAAAATAAACTATCAATTACTTCATATTTTGATATATATATTTATATATTACTCATTTTATTTTGATATTTCAACAAACTACCAATTACAAGCAACAGAATTAATTTTTTAATAATGTTATATACTAATAATTTAAACATTATAAATGATAATTCCAAATTTAATTTTAAATTTCAATTTTTATAAGACAATATATGTTAATAAAATTTATGTGTGAATTTAATAAATAAGTTTTTTCAATATAAATTATTTTGTATTATTATTGCAAACAAAATTTTACTAAAAATAGTGAAGTAAGTAATATTTTATTAATTACTTTAACAACTAACCGTAGTGAAGCGAAGGCTCTGGCTTGAAGCTTATCCTGAACTCAAGCAGAGAGGAAAAAGGAGGAACCCAAACAATACCTAAACAAAAAACAACACAATTAGTAACAAACTCATATTATTATAAAATAATTTAAAAACGAATATTAAAAAAAAATTAAAAACTAAAACTATTAACTCATATTAAAAACATACCTTGAAGAAATTTCCCAATGAGAGCAGAAGACAATTCGTAGGGAGGAAGCGCTACACTTCAAAAAGAGATTTAGTAGAGAAGGAGAGAATTTGGAGAGAGTAAAAGAGAAATTTTAAGAAGAGAATGGGAGGATTGTTAGAAGTGTGAAGAATGAGAAGTGGGGAATGGATATATATAGGAAAACGCAGCCAACGGTCAAAAGGTAATATCCGCCGCAAACGGAGATTTGCGGCGGATTATGGGTCTTTGCGGCGGATTTTGAAATTTAATATCCGCGGGTTTTTTTTAAACGGAGATTTGCGGCGAATTTTGGGTCTTTGTGGCGGATTTTGAAATTTAATATCCGCGGGTTTTTTTTAACGGAGATTTGCGGCGGATTCGTGGTCTTTGCGGCGGATAGTTCAAATTAAAATACCGCGCCTTTTTTTTAAAAATACCAAAAAATCCGCCGCAAAAGCCCACAATCCGCCGCAAATACAAAAAATAGCCGCCGCAAATACTCAATATCCGCCGCAAACGACACAAATCCGCCGCAAAGTACCATTTTTTTTAAAAAAAAATTATTATTATTTTTAAAAAAAAAATTATTTTTTTTAAAAAAATCGTTTTAATTAAAAATATATATTATTTTATTAATTTTTTTAATTATTGATAAAAAAATAAAATCCAATAACTAATTAATTTTTAATTTAAAAAAATAAAAATTGAGAAAAACAGTAAAATATTATCATCAAAAAAATATCCATACAAAAAAATAAAATAATCTAAAGCAGTAAAAATTAGGAAAAGCAGTAAAATATATATTTAATGTCTGCTACCCCTAAACAGAGACCTACGCCATTATCTTGATACGACACTCTCTTGAGCATTGTCGGCAGCAGCTCCATTAGAGTGGCGTATGTCTCCATTTCTTTGTAAAGAAATTTCCACATTGTCGTGAACACTCCTTCATCTTTTTCGTTAAAAGTAACCCATTTATCAGCAAAAAACGCCTCCTCATTATTTCCACCACAAGAGACATATACGTTCATCAAACGCTCGGTATCATCCTTCAACTTAACAGCCCGTCCTTGCAATTCCTCAAACTTTCTATTTAGAGATTCAACCATATTTTCAAAATAGAAAGTTTCACAAGAAACCATCTTTTGAAAAGATGATTGAATCTCTAAATAGAAAGTTTGAGGAACTGCAAGGACGGGTTGTTAAGTTGGAGGATGATACCGAGCGTTTGATGAGCGTATATGTCTCTTGTGGTGAAAATAATGAGCAGGAGCTTTTTGCTGATAAAGGGGTTACTTTTAACGAAAAAGTTGAAGGGGTGTTCATGACAATGTGGAAATTTTTTTACAAAAAAATGGAGACATACGCCACTCTATTGGAGGCGCCGCTGCCGACAATGCTCAAGAGAGTGCCGTATTAAGAGAGTCTTGTATCAAGAGAATGAGAGTATTGGTAGGGGTGTGAAAAAGAAGAAGGGGAGAAGGCGTTTATATAGGAGAAACGAAGTCAAACGGTCAAAAGGCATGATTCGCCGGAAACGGCAGTTACCGGCGGATTTATGGGGTTTGCGGCGGATTAGAGGATTTGCGGCGGACGGAGGTGAATTTGCGGCGGTTTATGAATTTCAAAATTGGCAAATATCCACCGGAAATAACCTTACTAAGGCTGTTCATCAGAACCAAAAAACTGAACTGAACTGCCAAACTGAACCGAACTGAACCAAAATTAACTGAACTTTTGCTAATAGTTTAGAACTGAACTGTTCAGTCAGTTCGACCGAACCGAACCGAACTGTCTTAGCAGTTCGACCGAACCGAACTGAACTGTCTTAATAGTTCGGTTCGGCAGTTCGAGTTCGAACCAAACTGTTTTAAATTTTAATTTTTTTTTTTGAATTGTTGAGCCCTGAAAAAAAAAGTTCGAAAAAAAGTTCAAAATTTAAACAGTTCGGTTCGAGCTCGAACTGCCGAACCGAACTATTAAGACAGTTCAGTTCGGTTCGTCGAACTGCTAAGACAGTTCGGTTCGGTTCGGTCGAACTGTCTTAACAGTTCGATTCAGTTCGGTGCAGTTCACCTTTAGAACTGAACCATGAACAGCCCTAAACCTTACCGACGGATTGTTAAAATCTCGTAAAAAAAATAAATTTTTGTAATCCCAAATCCGCCGCAAAAACCGATAAATCCGCCGCAAAAGCCAAGTCGAAAATTAATCCGCCGCAAACGTCAATTTTTCCGCCGGTAACTTTGCGGCGGATAAAATCCGCCGGAAATGCCTAGAATCCGTCGGAATATTTGCGGCGGATCCATATCCGCCGAAAAGTCCTGGCCGGAAAAATCAATTATTCTTGTAGTGCTATAATGCCACTTGTAGAGTCTTGAAGTATTTGAAAGGAACTACAGGTCGTGGTCTATTTTTCCCAAGAGAGTCAACTTTGCAAGTCTTTGGTTTTTCGGATGCAGATTGGGCTAATTGTTTAGATACTAGGAAATCAGTGACAGGATATTGTTTTTTCTAGGTTCATCCCTTGTATCATGGAGAACAAAGAAGCAGCAGACAGTATCACGATCATCCTCAGAGGCTGAGTACAGAGCATTATCCATTGCCACTTGTGAGATACAATGGCTTCTATTCTTACTGAATGAGTTAGAAGTGAAATGTGATAGGACACCAGTTCTGTATTGTGATAACCAAAGTGCCATACACATTACTGCCAATCATGTCTTCCATGAGAGAACTAAGCATCTTGAAATTGATTGCCACTTTGTAAGAGAGAAGTTGCAGAGTGGAATGATGAAGTTACTGCCAGTATCTTCCAAGGGTCAACTTGCTGATTTCTTCACCAAAGCCTTGGCTCCTTCTCGATTTTCTTCCTTTATTTCCAAGCTTGGCATGATAAACATTTACCATGGTCCAGCTTGCGAAGGGCTCATAAAATTAGAAGAAAATGGAAGAAACAATGATGTAAAAGTATTAGGGAAGGATGAAGATGACATAGGCGCAGAGTGCTCAGTGATCGGATCAATAATGTACAATGGGGCCCTTGGCGCCCAGGAGTGTGCAATTCATTGTGATGGCGCCCTTGGTGCCCAAGCTCGTGACAACAAGTGTGATGGTGCCCTTGGCGCCCAAGTTAATGACAACAAAGCATGTTGCGTCCTAGCTTCTCATGAGGAGTCATCATCAGGCGCGTGGGGTCCGATGTTGACTCTCTGTCATATGATGTAAGTTGTCCAATTTTAGGACCAATTGTGCAGGATTTTGATTGCATTATAGTCATTATCTGGGGATTTATCTTAGTATTAGAAAATTGTAGTAAAAAGTCCTTTGGTAAGCCATTCCTGCATTGTTGGAGTTATTTTGTAATTGAAGACCTCCAGTTTGTGTGTTATCATTCGGCGAACCAGACACTTGCCCGGAGATGCAGCACAATTGGAAAGACTCAAGTTTCTGTTCAATATCGCGTCGCGACCAGGAGGGTTCGCGTCGCGATGGAAGCCTGATGCAGGAGCAACCCACAATTCTGTCCAATATCGCGTCGCGACGGGCTCGTGTCGCGACGCGATGGCTTGCTGAAGATAGGGTTTTAATTCAGTTTTTGCGTTTTTTCAAGGGAGTTTGGTCTATTGGAGCGCAATCAGACGTTTTGGAGCAGAGGAAAGTCATATTTTGGGAGCTTTTCACCACTTGGGAACGAGGGTTGAAGGTTCCTATGTCTATCTTTACTTGTATTGCTTTCTCTACTCTAGTTAAGTCTCTATTCACCATGTGTAACTAATTTTCTAAGATTAGGGAAAGATGATTCTCCCTGAACCTATGTTATGGATACTTTGTTATGGTTAATACAATTAGTTGTTTGAATTATCATAAGTCTATGCCTCTGATCGTAATGCTTTATAGTTACATATGATAATTATAATGATTTAGGTAATTATGTGATCGCATAGGGATATGGGTTGCATGCTGGATATGGGGTATTAGATCATGTACTTGTGATCACCATAGGAATATGGGGTTGGATGCATGAATTCTTTATTTCTTAAGTTTATTGCTTTACCGATTGGCATGATTCACCTAAGGAATTAGGGTAACTCAATTAGGTAAAAGGGGTTCTGAGGCAAGGAATTGTCCTTAACCTACTATAGTGAATTGAATCTGGTAGTTCAAACAATTAATCTGTAATTAGCTGAAGGTTCATAACATAGGTGAAGGGAGAGGATTCGACACCTAATCGCTTTTTCTCATCAACTCAACAATAGTTTCTACTCTCGCGTTACACAATCACAACTCAAACCAATTGTCTCAATCTAGAATTAATCAAATTTGCTATTGTTACAACACGCAATCCCTGTGGAATCGACCGGTACTTACCGTAATTTTACTACTTGCAACGCTTTCAGTGCACTTGCTGAATTGTTAACAAGTTTTTGGCGCCGTTGCCGGGGATTGTTGACTTTGTTGTTGACAAGGCAAACGAGTTGATTCTAGATTTTTAGTTTTTGTTTGTTTTTAGTTCCTTAATTTTGCTACTTGTTGGTTTCTTGAACTTGTTGACGTTTGCTTTAGTGTTTCAGAGATTTGTACGTGCATACGGAGCAAGGGTCCACAATAACTCTTGTTTGACCCGGAAATTGAAAAGCTAGCAAAGGCAAATTGAAGAAAGGCTAAGCTTGCCAAGCAGCAAGCAAGGGAATTGTCATAGGTACAATCAACTTCTACCTCGGTACCGAAAGATTTTTCGAGTGAAGAGGAAGAAATGGCTGATCCTCCACCTCCACCACGGCGTACTTTAGGTGACTTCGGGCGAAGAAATCAAGGTGCCCAAGCTTTAGCATTTCAACCAGTGGGTGTGGCCCAGTTTGACATCAAGTCTTCTGTCCTCACTGCCCTTAAATCAGAGCAGTTCTCTGGGTCTGATGCTGAAGACCCCAACCAACATCTCTTCCAATTTTATGAGATATGTGGTACTACACACCCTGAGGGGGTGACTGATAATGCAAAGAAGGTTCGGTTGTTCCCATTCACTCTAACGGGCAGGGCGAAAGATTGGTTGAACACTCTCCCAGGGACCGTCAACACTTGGAATGACCTCGAGAATAAGTTCTTGGAGCGATTCTTCCCTGTCTCCAAGTTTATAAGGAAAAGAGCTGAAATCTCTAACTTTACTCAAGGGGAGTCAGAGTCGTTGTATGATTCTTGGGAGAGATTCAAACTGTTGCTCAAAAAGTATCCCGGGCATGGTATAGATGACTTCTTACAGCTGCATACTTTCTGTCATGGTTTGAGACCTCAGACAAGAATGATGTTAGATGCCTCAGCTGGAGGATCTTTGGGTACAAAGACTTGGGAGGAAGCAAAGCAGCTAGTAGAAGACATGGCCTCCAATGAATACAGAATTCAGAATGGTCGGGGAGGTGTAAGTAAAAAGGGTGTGTTGGAGCTAGATTCAAACAGTGCAGTGTTAGCCCAGCAGAAATTAATGTCCATGCAGATTGAGGCCCTCACCAAACAATTGGCTGCAGCTTGTGAGGTTGGGTCAAAAAGCCAAGCAACTGCCCAAGCAGTTCAAACATGTGGGTGCATTTATTGTGGCAGAGAAGCTCATGAAGGGGATTGTGCAGCCCAAGGAGAGGCAATGGAACAGGCCAATTATATGGGAAATTTCCAAAAACAAGGTGGGAATCCTTTTTCCAACACCTACAATCCAGGGTGGAAGAATCATCCCAACTTTTCTTGGAAAAACAATGAAGCCTCAGGTTCCCAACAACAGTCTCAGGCACATAATCAGCAACAAAAACCCCCTTTTCGGTTAGAAGATGCGCTGACACAGTTTATGCAGATGACCAAGAACACTTTCCAAGCCCAAGAGCAGGTGATGATAAACATGGGGAAGAACCATGAAGCATCCATGAAGAACTTGGAGACCCAAATTGGCCAACTGTCAAAGCAATTAGTTGAGAAGTCCAATGGTAGTTTCCTTGCAAACACTGTGGATAACCCCAAGAATGAGAACTGCAATGCTATCTCGTTGAGAAGTGGTAAAGAGTTGAGACCCGTTGAGGTAACCAAGCACAAGTCTAGTGAGGAATTAACAAAAAAGAACGAGGTGGTATAAAAAGAAAAAGAAACAGGAAGTGAGAAAATGGGGGGTGAAGCAAGAGAGAAGGTCCAGGAGATCCCATCATACATGAAATTGCCCTATCCCCCATTGCCTAAGAAGAAAGAGAAGGAGGAGCAATTCTCCAAGTTTAGGGAAATTTTCTCACGCCTCCAGATCAACATTCCTTTCGCAGAGGCATTAGAGCAAATGCCCATGTATGCAAGGTTCATGAAGGAATTGTTGACTAAAAAGAGGAGGCTAAAAGATGATGAAATTGTGGCTCTATCTGAAGAGTGTAGTGCCATAATCCAAAACAAGCTTCCGCAGAAGTTGAAGGATCCTGGGAGCTTCACCCTCCCGTGCAAAATTGGTGAAGAAAAGGTTGATAAGGCACTGTGTGATTTGGGGGCGAGCATAAACTTAATGCCCCTAGCTATGTGGAGGAAACTGGGCGGAGGAGAAGTGAAACCAACCACCATGACCTTGCGTCTTGCTGACAGGTCTATCAGGAACCCTTACGGGGTTGTGGAAGATGTCCTGGTCAAGGTTGGCACATTCCTCTTCCCAGTAGACTTTGTAATTTTGCAACTGGATGGGGATACGGATGTCAAAATCTCCATGAATGGAGACAATGACATTACTTTCACTATGGGAAGACCCTTCCTGGCCACCAGTAGGGAAGTAATTGATGTGGCTGAAGGGACTGTGAAATTGAGGGTCCAAGATGAATCTGAGACCTTCAATGGGCTTGAGTACACAGCCCCAATAAAGGAAAAAGAAGAGTGTCACTGCATTGAGACCATTAATTCCAAGATGGTTTGGAAAAAAATCTACTACCCAAACCGTGAGAAGCCACCTGCTGTCTAGAAGGACTTGAAGGAAGCCACAAGTACATCCGGTAAGAGCTATAAGATGGAAGTGGAGTATGTCATGGGAGTGCTGGAAGAGGCACTGAAAAAGCTGAATGCTCCACCGGAGCCAAACTGAGTCATCTTCTGACAACCGTCAAGCTAGTGACGTTAAAGAAGCGCTGAGTGGGAGGCAACCCACTGTGAGAACATTACAGGTAAACAGAATGATGAGGCAAAGCAAAGCAGGCACCTCCAAGAAAAGGCGAGGGGGACCACCAGTTGAGGTTGAAAGATTCAAGTCCCCCACGCACGAAGAGCGGTACCAGCAGGTGGTCAAGGGCAAGAAAATAAATCCTGAGAGGGCCTTTGACCTCTCCACAGATGAGTTCCTATCATCACTTCCACACTGCGGGAGTTGGGGTGGCTTCCACTCAATGCAATGATTAAGCAGGCGAACCAGAGCCTGGTCAGGGAGTTCTACTCCAACGCCTATTGGGAGGAGGAGCAGGACAAGTCTACATCAGTTTATGTCTGAGGCAAGACTGTGTCCTACTCTCCGGACAGCATCAACAGCCTACTTGGCCTACCTACTGAGGCCTACTGTGCCATGTGCTACGCTGCAGTCAACCCCAGAAAGATTGATTATGAGGGGACCTTGAGAGAGCTATGCCATCCAGGGGCACAATGGGCCGGATCCCAGAACCTTCCACGCCGCTTTTGCAATATGGGATTGAAGCCAATTCCGAAGGCCTGGAACGCATTTTTCAATCAGTCAATCATCTCCTGTTCCAATAACACTGATGTGAAGGTCAAGGTGGCCATGGGATTATTGGCTATGATGAGAGGCCAGAGGGTGAACCTGGGGAGAGCCATTTCTGAGAGCATTGCTGAGATAGTCAGATGTTCTAGGGCTAGATTGGGGCATGCTTCTGTGATCCATGCCTTATGTATACAGCAGGGCTGTCCTGAGTACCCCGATGACTTACTAGTTGATCCCAGGGAGCCCATCACTGCAGCCTGGATTATGAAGCAGCCCGAGGGGCCTATGGATGGCACAGTTCCAACACCTCAGCCAGCATCTCCAGCACAGCAGCAGTCAGCAGGCCCATCCTACAGTCTCCTGTATGGCAGCGACCCTTCCTTCCAGTATGACCTCCATATGGCCAACTGGTGCGGGACGTCGATGCTACTACAGCAGCAAGGCATAGACACCTCTTACCTTGCATCAGCTAGAGTCCACCTGGCCGCCCAGGAGTATATGGCGGAAAACAGGGGAGCAGGTGCATCTTCATCAGCACCACCAGCAGAGTAGCAGCCAGACTCTCAGGACCCCCTACTTTCAGGGGATGAGTACATTGATGATCACATTTCTTTTCCCTGAGCAGGAGGCTCATTGATGTTTCACTGTTATTTTCAGACATTTTTATCTTGCATTTTTAGTCCTATTTTTCCCTTTTGACTTTATTTTGCACTTTGGTATGTACCGTATTATTACAACTTATCCTGTGATATTGAGGCACCGCTATCTTAAACTTTTTGCAAGCGGCTTCAATTTTATGGTATTGTGGTATTTAGTTGCATATGCTTTACATTTTACCTTGTGATTGCTAGTGTGTCAAATTTTATCATCAGGTATTGCTAGTGGTCATGCCAAAAGTTGAGGCAGACTGAGATCATCTGTGGGCATTCTCTCAAGTAACATCTCTTAAAATTCCCAGCTGTGAGGTTTTCCCCCAAACACTTATTCTATTCATTGTGTGATTATTCCTTGCTTGCATTAGTCTGCAGAACTTGAGCTTGTACTTAACTATCTTGCATGTGATTTATATACGCACTGAGGCAATTTTTGAAAACCCGAGCCTTTCAAGCCACCCAATTATTGTTATCCTTTGTTAGCCCCTCTGAGTCTAATTGTTATTTTCATATTTTTTCTGCAAATCATGTGCCTAGTTGTTTCTTAACTTGGAGTTAGGTAGACAAAAGTATGGGAGTGGGAAAAATTCTAAGTTTGGGGTTGCTCATGGAATAGCAACATTCTAAGTTTGGGGTGGTATACAAGAGAAAGGAACATACAAGAAAAGAAGGAAAAAGAAAATATATATATATATATATATATATATATATATATTTAAAAAAAAGGGTTATATATAAATAAATAAGTGAATAATTCCTTCTCTTGTGGAATGCTTTGGAAAAATGGGGAAGTGAGTGAGATTGTTGAAATTGACAAAGAGAGAAGTAAGCCTAACTCCAAGTTGTAACCTACTTATCCAAATGTATCCACCCTTACCTAAGCCCCATTACAACCTTTGAAAGCCCTCAAAAAGTGTGTATGTATTTCTTGTGTATTGATTTTTATAGTACTTGTTCAAGCCTATGAAACGATGATGCAGGCACTGTGAATGGAGTGAATACCCTAAACACCTCAAATAGAGAAACACCGGTGAGATGTGTGAAAAAGAGATAACTTGAGAATGCTTGCCTGCTTATGATCTTGTGTCTTACCGATTCAGTTGTCTTGCTACTGCATTAGGTTGATGATGACTTTTGATATACTGTGTAGTTATTGGTTTGTGTAGAATGTGTGACAGCTAAATAAAAAAGTAGCCACTGCCTGAATTGAATGTTTGCTTGAGGACAAGCAAAAGTTTAAGTTTGGGGTTGTGTTGACTCTCTGTCATATGATGTAAGTGGTCCAATTTTAGGACCAATTGTGCAGGTTTTGATTGCATTATAGTCATTATCTGGGGATTTAGCTTAGTATTAGAAAATTGTAGTAGGAAGTCCTTTTGTAAGCCATTCCTGCATTGTTGGAGTTATTTTGTACTTGAAGACCTCCAGTTTGTGTGTTATCATTCGGCGAACCAGACGCTTGCCCGGAGATGCAGCACAATTGGGAAGACTCAAGTTTCTGTTCAATATCGCGTCGCGGCCAGGAGGGTTTGCGTCGCGATGGAAGCCTGATGCAGGAGCAACCTACAATTCAGTCCAATATCGCGTCGCGACGGGCTCGTGTCGCGACGCGATGGCTTGCTGAAGTTAGGGTTTTAATTCAGTTTTTTCATTTTTTCAAGGGAGTTTGGTCTATTGGAGCGCAGCCAGACGTTTTGGAGCAGAGGAAAGTCAGATTTTGGGAGCTTTTCACCACTTGGGAACGAGGGTTGAAGGTTCCTATGTCTATCTTTACTTGTATTGCTTTCTCTACTCTTGTTATGTCTCTATTCACCATGTGTAACTAATTTTCTAAGATTAGGGAAAGACGATTCTCCCTGAACCTATGTTATGGATACTTTGTTATGGTTAATACTATTAGTTGTTTGAATTATCATAAGTCTATGCCTCTGATCGTAATGCTTTATAGTTACATATGATAATTATAATGATTTAGGTTATGTGATCGCATAGGGATATGGGTTGCATGCTGGATATGGGGTATTAGATCATGTACTTGTGATCACCATAGGAATATGGGGTTGGATGCATGAATTCTTTATTTCTTAAGTTTATTGCTTTACCGATTGGCATGATTCACCTAAGGAATTAGGGTAACTCAATTAGGTAAAAGGGGTTCTGAGGCAAGGAATTGTCCTTAACCTACTATAGTGAATTGAATCTGATTGTTCAAACAATTAATCTGTAATTAGCTGAAGGTTCATTAGGTGAAGGGAGAGGATTCGACACCTAATCGCTTTTTCTCATCAACTCAACAATAGTTTCTACTCTCGCGTTACACAATCACAACTCAAACCAATTGTCTCAATCTAGAATTAATCAAATTTGCTATTGTTACAACACGCAATCCCTGTGGAATCGATCGGTACTTACCGTAATTTTACTACTTGCAACGCTTTCAGTGCACTAGCTGAATTGTTAACATCCGACACATAGGAGTAAGGAGGGTATTCCCTGAGACCTTGGATCATGTGAATATCACATGGGAGTGAGGAATGGATTCTCGGATACCATCACGTGAGAGGAGGTGTGTGCACCAGCTGGTGCCTAGGCGCGAGGCTCCCATTTTGTCATTTTGTTGGAATCTTAGATTTACCCTAGATTTGCTTTCTAGATCTTTCATTTATGTTTTCTCTATCATGAAATAATAGTAGCTGTAGTGTAGCATGGTCCATTGTACTTGCTATATATAGCAGTACTACTAGGGTAATCATCATCAATGAATCATTTCTTTCTTTCTTATTAACCTTTTTTTTGGTATAAAACGGGTATTCTTTGCACGCAACTGCAAAGACTAATCCCTTGAGTCGGGTAGGACCACAATGGGCGACAAAACTCCCCCTCAAGAGATTTCACCTTCTTAACCTTTATTGAACACTAAAAAAGAAAGAAAAAGTTAGAAAACCAAGAGTTATTTGAATTGAGAAAAGAAAAGTGGAGCAATTAATAATGGTAATTTAGTACATTTACTAAAAAAGGCTTTGACTTGCTTATGCCACTAGGCCAACTATGTTTCTTTTGTGAAAGTAGTGTAAATTATTTCTTACTTCCACTAAACACTAGTGGAAAAAATGCATTTTATAACGGTCATTCATATCGGTTGAAAACGACCTGATGTTAAAAGTGACGCGGTGGCAGTTTTGTAATTAAAATTATAATTTTTACGTCGGTTGTCACACGAACCGTTATAGAAACATAATCTTACATCTTTTATAGCGGTTCCATTCCATAACCATTATAGAAAGTGCAAAAATTTAGGCTTCCATAACGGGTCACAAAACCACCCGTTATAGAAACGCAAAAAATTAGGTTTTCATTCGCATTCCACCATTCGCTCCCTCTCACTCTCATTCGTATTACTCTCCCTCATCTCTCCCTCATCTCTTCCACCATTCGCTTCCACCATCGCCTCTCCCTCATCTCTTCCCCCATTCGCTTCCACCACCGTCTCTCCCTCTCACCATTCGCGCGCATACTCTCCCTCATCTCTACCTCTCACCATTCGCGCGCTACAACTTGCTGCAAAGGGTGAGAAACTCCCTCAAATGTGACGAATTCGGTTTTCACAAGGGTTTCAGCGAAGAGTCTCTCCCTTAGATTTGGATGTTCAGTTTTTACAAGCAAAGGAATTCTATTTTCACTACGTCTCGTTGCTGCGTCTCCGTTGCCGCGTCTCCGTTGCCGTGTCTCCGTTGCTGCGTCTCGTTGTGTCTCTCACTCTTGCTGCGTTGACGAATTCGCGCGGAGAACCACCGTCGCCACAGCACCACCGCTGCAACTAGGTAAACTCTTCTTTCACATTTGTGTATTTTAGGGTTACACCTTGGATGTTTGCTGGTTTGTGCACCTTTGATGTTTGCTGGTTTGCTGGTTTGCTGGTTTCTGATTTTCACAACACTTTTTTTGGTAAGCACATTGTTAACACAATTACTTAGCTCACTTTAAAAGGGGGCTTTTTTCAAAGGGCTTTTTGCAGAACTTTCTTGTTTTTTTGTAGAGTTCCATGCTACTAACTTGGAGATTCAACTATAATAATTAGTATGACAGCATAATGCAAGAAGGAAAACTTTCAGAAAAATAAAGCAAAATAGCTGAACAATGAATATTAAACTATAATAATTAGTGGTCAAAATTGGTTTACAATAGATTCAGGGTATCCGATCACACCACATATACTTAGTTGAAAGGGATCAAAACTCCAGTTGCACATAAATGTGTGTCTATATATATATATATATATATATATATATATATATATATATATATATATATATATATATATAAATCATGTTTCTCAGTAAGCTTAAGAATGTACATTTCACCTAGTTTAGTTAAAATCAGTCTGCCTATTTATAGTGTTATACACTATATAACACTAATACATACTGTGATGAATATGCATACTTTTTATTTTTAAAGAGCAATTTGTGACTATTAGCATATTGGTCAATTAATTTCACCTAGAATTGAAGAGAGAAGCTGATAATTAACAGATTAGCAGAAAGATAGTTCATCTACCTAAAGTTCAACAGATTAGCATATTTTTAACATCAACAAACACATATATTATAGTTCCCAAATTGCATAGTTTGTAGGTTGGGACATCAGATTCAACTGTATCTTTAATTACTTAAGTTTATTTAGTTTATTTATTTTGTTGAAGTCATGTTGCCTTCAGTTTTAGTTTATCAGTTTATCTAGTTGCAACTTGCAATTACCAATATTTATTTTCTTATTTATTAGATGCTTCCACTGGGGCTGTTCGCTGATTGTTTCCTGCTTTTTTCCTTCTTTACAGAGGATTCCAAGCTCCTCTACTCTATCTTTAATTACTTTGGTCTTTTTTCCAATACTACTATGCTTTCACACTAGTTGGATCAATACTGGCTACCTAAGTAGTTATGAATCGTAGATGGATCAATACTAGCCGTCTAAGTGATAAGTATGAGAAGGGCGTGGAAGAGTTTCTAGAATTTGCTAAAAGAAGTTGTTCAAAAAATAATGAAAAGTTTATGGTTGGAGGTACGTAATAGAATTTTTTACAAGTTATATTAAAGATGTATTTTAGTTGATTAACTAATGTTTGGTCTTGTGTCATTTCATATTGTAGAGATTCAACAATACCGAACCATTCAATGATGAGGATCTATACGATATTCGGTGTCGATGGGCACGACTATTTCTTGAACTTTACCGAAATCATCCTATTGGGTGATAATAGGCTAGAAAGGTAAATCCTTTATGTCTTTTAGTACTTACTAATTAACCAAGGGTAGTATTGTCTTTTGGTACTCACAGTTTTGCTTCTTTAATATGTGAAAGATATTAAGAAGGGTAGTATTTTCTCCTTCACCAAACTCTGGGACAAGTATGATACCTTTTTCTCCCACTGCTTCCAATATTCCCATGGTTCTTCATTTTCTGCATTTTGCCTGTGTTGCTACAAAACAGACACATATGTTTCCACAAGACTTTGCTCCAATTAATGTGTTGTGTTTATGTCAGGTAGTAGAAGCTTGTTTTGCTTCTACTTCAATATTCTTTCTTTCTATCCATATCAACAACTGGTACTAAAGTTTTAGCAGTTTATTTTATTCATGGTGTGCTTTTTTTTCTTTCTTTCTCCACTAGCTAAGTTTTATGCTGTTTATTTTCAACAACGGTTTTATCCTATATTTGATTGTGAGAATAAAGTTAAAATAGAAATGGATGAGAGAGAGAGAGAGAGAGAGAGAGAGAGAGAGAGAAAATTTGATGTATTATTTGTACAAGAGACAAAGAAAAGAAACAGAAGAGAGATAGTATATTATTTTTTAAAAGAGAAAAATATCTTTCAACTAACAAGCCAATATTGAACTTGTTAAAACAGTATTGGTGGTGCTGTCTTTGGGTGCTTGTATCTTAATTTTTGAGAAGCAAATTAAGCTGTAAATTGGTATTCAACTAGAGAATATGACAAGCTAGAGGTTCGATAAATAAATTGGAGTTTTACAGTTTGATACCGTGGAGTTATAAGGGTTAGAACCTGGCTGTTACACTGAGAAATTTCTGCACAAACAATGTAGGGAAGCTACTTTGAGGCCTTGGAAGTGAATGAAATGCGACTTGAATGTTCTTTTGGGTAGCTGGGAACTCATTTGTGAAGATTGCATGTTGCACCAGAGACTTGAAAATTGGTTAGAAGGTTATCCTAGGGTGCTGGTGTGATAGATTGTGGCTTAGAAGTTTGATTGATTGTTTGGAGCTTCAAAGTTTCTACTCTTATGCAGTGATATTCATGTTTTCTTATGCAGTGACATTCATGTTTTCTTGATTGATTGATTGTTTCAAGTTGCATGACATTCATGTTTTCTTATGCAGTGGTTGTTCTGGACACGTTTGGCTGCTGCAACTGCTTTCCATTTGAAGCAATCAGTCAATCCAACCCAGTGGATTACTCAGTTGGCTCCAGATGGATTTCGAAGTTGATTGTGATAGTTGTGTGTATTGTTTTCACTTTTCACTATTTTGTTCCTTGTACCTGTAGTATTTGTACAGAGGCTTACCAACTTGTGTGTATTTCTCCTTCATGGTGTTGTTGTCTTGTAGAAGCTAGCTTTATCCAATGATGAAATTTCTTTCTGTTAGGATGTTCTAATCACAGCATTTTGTGTTATGTCAAATATCTTCATGTGATTTTCCTTTTTGCATGCTAGCTTGTGCTGCTATATTCTTAATTTTATTCACATGCTAGCTTTGACCTTTTTGTTCTGTTTTTCAATTTGTCCATGCAGTATCTCTGAGCAGAAACCATTTTTTTTTAAAAACCTCGAGTTTTAACATCTGTTCTTAATTCACCAGATGTTAAAAATCAGTATTTCATATCGGTTCTCATAGAAAATCGATGTTAACAATTAGTATTCATATCGGTTCCCATATAAAACCGATGTCAAATATACGCTTATATTTGATAAAAAAACTGACTTTTCATAACGGTTATACGGCTAACCGATATAAAAACAAATTTTCATAACGGTTCAGCACCCGATATGAAATGTCCCTATTTTTTTATATCTCCTTTTTCAGCATCAGTTTAGGAACCGATATGAAATGTCAATTTTAGCCAATATGAAATGCCTTTTTTCCATTAGTGAAAGAAGTTTTCTGGATTCGCAAGTGCCCCCGTGTCTTATGATAGCTTATGCCACTAGGCCAACTATGTTTGTTAATGAAGCACTATAGTTGCTTAGCATGAGATGTTAATTTTTTTTAGAGTTGCTTAGATGTTTTAGTTGCTTAGTTGGTTAATTAAGCATGAGATGTTGTCTCCTTACTTTTTCTAAACTCTAAAATAACTACATATCTTTTGCCATTTAAAATATACACCTACTAATAATCATGTCCAAATACCTCAAGCTAGTGCTATACAATATACATAATTTATAAGTAGAAACGGGAAAGATAGAAAGGGAAAATATAAAGTAAGTGCACAAAAAAAGAAAATTCATAAACTGGGTTGGCTTGTTTTTTGGTTAATAGCTTTAAAAACTATTAAACAAAAAAGAAGATTTGAAAGAGACATAGCTTGCCGTTATCAACTTTGTTTAATACAAAAATGACCCATTTAGTTCTTTGATTGATTTTTATGTATTGTGGTTGTAAAATGTAAATAGAGTAAAGAAGGAAAAAGTCTCATCAAAACCATGGATTGTATACCGTATACCACATTCTTAGTGGAAACAACTACGTTTATTTTAATCTCTCGTCTCATATGATAAAACAAGCTCCATATATTTTAGGAAGAAAAAGTTAACTTCGTTCAATTTTGGTAACACAAATAGTAATCGCTTGCTGGTCTCAATCTCACGAAAGACATTTTCATATTTATTTATTATGCTTAGTTATTATGTGCTTACATAGTTGCTGCGAGCTTACCCAAAAGCATTTGGATGAGATGATAGGAGTTTTTTTCAGCTTAACCAAGGTCTGAGTTCGAATCCAGCATTGGGCACCCATCAGTGTTAAATCTCTTGAGAGAGAGCTTTGTCGGCTATTGTGGTCCTACCCGGCTCGGGGATTAGTCTCTGCAGTTGCGAATATTTTATAGGAGAATTCTATGATACCCTTAAGTTTTATTGAGTATCGATACCTTATATTAATGATTTAATTCAAAATTTAAATTTGTTTACAATAATTTAATATAAAAAAATGAAATGTTATTTAATGTTGGATATCATATTGAGCAAAGGTATCCAAGTGTTCATTATGTTTTATTTTTTTGCGATATCCTTCGTCATTAAACTTGTAACTTCATGGTCACACTCGCTAAGTTAAAATGTAACATCCATGATAGGCCCACGTTGGAGCTCTAAGGCTAATTCACAACTTTACATTTTGGAGCTCTAAGACTAATTCACTCTATTCATGGGAAAAAGCATACCCGTCTTTGCTCGTGCAGCTCTTTTGGGTTCAAATTATCTTCATTATGAAAGCATCATAATTGGAATTGTCCTTACTATTCTACATGTCGTATTAAGTTACACTTTAATTATTTATTTAATTATATTTTACTAATTGTATTTAATTAATTTGTTATTATCTTTTAGAGTTTGTTTAGAAGATAAATGATAGTTAGAGAAGATAAATGGTACATTAGTATTATTTAAACTCAGCTCTACTAAGTCTTTGCAGTACGTTCAATTTCACTCATCAATCAATAAAATGAGACTTTCACTCTCAGTTCTCTGTTTCATATATAATGTACCATTTATCTTTTCTAACTACCATTTATCTTCTAAACAAACTCTAACAGATAATAACAAAATAATTAAATACAATTAGTAAAATGCAATTAAATAAATAATTGATGTGTAGCTTAATATGTCGGAAGTATCGTTCTCACTATCTTTCCAAATTAATGTGATAAATTTCTATAGGTCTTATCTGTTTGGAATTCAAATGTGAGTAGTTAGTCTCACATTGGCTAGGAATGAGCTAAATGTAGGATATATAAAAGAGGAGATTCATATACCTAATGTCTTAAGGTTTTGGGTGGAGATGTGGTGTGAGTAGTCCCCGATCGACTATGAATGAGCTAAATGAAAGATATATAAGAGAGATGACCTATATACCTAACGTCTTAAGGTATCATTCGATAGATGTTCTGGGTAACCAGACTTTGCCAATAAAAAATGAAGAGGATTTTTGCCATTTTCGGTGTTAATGGAAGAGTTGTCCCCAACATAGTTTATTCAATTCGTTTCTATTGATCTCTTTTTTTATCTATACTTAATAAAGTTGATTACCAAAAAAAACAAAACTTCTCAATTGGCTTTGTTTTTCCACTCAAAAAAATTGTTTAATTTGGTAAGAGTACTTCTCAAATTGTTTTGTATCTTATATTATCTTACGAAATACATTGTTGCAACTGTGTTGTGTATCCAAAATTATTTCACTTTAGAATTTGTATTTTGATTAAAGACTCATTTTGTCTTCAATAATTTCTCTATAGGATAAGTTGGTCCTAGAACTACTTTTTGGATCAAATTAGTCCCGAATATTTTTTAAAATAAAAATAAATTAGTCTCTGACATTAAATTGGCGATGGAAAAAACACTCTCTGTTTTGAAAATATCAAAGATTAATTTGTCTCAAAAAATTGTCAGAAACCAATGTGTTTCATAAAAAAAGAATAATGTTAGACAGTACGAAACCGAAGAAAATTATATAACCATCACATGTGAACTGCTACCTGCGAGTGTTGAGTTACCATATGCATGTAGTGTTTTTCTGGCATTTCTTAAAAAAAAATTCGTACCGCCAATCAGTGCTGTAAAAAAATTGTACGGGGAAATGACCCTTTACCCTTATATTTTACTAGCGTTTTGACTCGTGCTCTGCATGGGGCCAATGCTTTAGTTAACACAAAATTATCATGATACCAAAATTTGTCGTTTAGATTACAATATGAAAGAAGCTTTGTAAAAATACAAAGAAATTAAAAGGACATTTTGAAATATATCTTAAAGTGACCATTTGAACATGTTGTGTGTACTAATGTTGGTATCTTGAGGAGTTTTAAGATTAATTGAACCAAAAGTAATACACAGTATGTTCTAATGGGATTATTTAATGGAACAATAGTGAGATATATAAGGAAAATTTGTTTATTGACTAATTACTTATGAACCTAAATATTTGCAAAGTAATAAAAGGCATAAAAAAACTAATGAAACACAACCAAGAAACATAAGTTTAATAAATTTGCCGCAATTAAAATAAACAAAGTAGGTGCAAATAGTAATGGGCTTCAATAGTGATACACAAAAATAACTATGTCTAAAATTTGATCCATGAACACAAAGCCCAACAATATACCTTGTTTAAATATAGACAAAACAGGAACATAATCCAAATACAACCATCATAATCGATAAACATTAAAACAGGGAAGTATAATGTACACACATATATTTGGATTCCCCTGAACATCTAAACTTTTCTGTTCAACTCAAGCAAAAGTGCAGTATCCACTCAATCACCTTTAACTACTTGATTCTAAATAAATAGTAAAATGATCTTATAACAAATCTCGGAGCATCTTCAACAATTTACACTTGTTGGGGATAAACACGTGAAAGGGAGAAGAAAAGGAAGTGGCGGCGCTAAGGACAAGAGGAATGATTAGGGCAATATAATATGAATAGTAAAAGACTGCACTGAATTTCATAAATGTAGGTTACAAATTACATGCTACTGACGTCTGTATATATATACAATGAAACAGGCCCAGGTGTAACAGCCCAGGTCCAACGCATTGGCCACCCCAGCACTATTACATCACGGTCTTCTCTACCCCCCTTGTAGAATTTTTGCCTTCCGTGGGAATCGAACCTTGCACCTGAGGCATAAGTGCAAGTTAAACACACCTCCCACCTGAGGCATAAGTGCACCTGAGGCGCGCGCTCAATTGGTAGTGGGAGGTGTGTTTAACTTGCACTTATGCCTCAGGTGCAAGGTTCGATTCCCACGGAAGGCAAAAATTCTACAAGGGGGGTAGAGAAGACCGTGATGTAATAGTGCTGGGGTGGCCAATGCGTTGGACCTGGGCTGTTACACCAGGCCCATAATTTCGACTAGCCCATTCGACTGGCCCATTTCGACTAGGTTTCTAACTACACCTACTATTATTACAAGCAATAGAATTACAAGGCATATCTCAATATTCCCTCCTAATTCACATTGTTGAGTGACATCATCCCAAGCATTGTTCTCAATTCTTCGAATCTTCCCTTTTGCAACGGCTTGGTCATTGCATCAGCTACTTGAAGTTCCGAACAGCAATATTCCAGATTCAGCTTCTCATTGTTTACTTGATCACGCAGGAAGTGATATCTGGTCTCTATGTGCTTCGACCTACCATGTGCAACAGGGTTCTTGGCGAGATCTATCGCAGACTTGTTGTCGATCAACAACTTCATTCCTTCGACCCTGTGCACTCCAATTTCGACCAATAGCATGCTCAGCCATGATGCTTGACATGCTGCAAAGGAAGCAGCTACATACTCTGCTTCACAGGAGGACAATGCAACTATACTTTGCTTCTTCGAGCACCAAGAGATGGGTGTCGATCCATACATAAAGACATACCCACTTGTGCTTTTTCGATCACTCCTGTTTCCACTCCAGTCGGAGTCAGTGTAGCCAAACACTTCATTACCATTCTTCGACACACTCTTGCTAGGGAACAGAAATACCATAACTTTGTGTTCCCTTTACATACCTTAGTACTCTTTTTGCAGCTACCATGTGAGAGCTTTTCGGCTTCTCCATGAATCTGCTGATCATTCCGACACTAAACATATTGTCAGGTCGAGTGTTGCACAAGTACCTTAGGGTGCCCACAATCTGTTTGAACAAGGTGGCATCTACTTCAATCCCTTCGTCGTCTTTCGACAGCTTACTGCTAGTGTCTGATGGTGTCGAAACTTCCTTGCAGCTGCTCATGTCGAATCTTTTCAGGATATCAGCTGCATACTTCGACTGTTGCAGGAGTATACCCTTACTTGTCTTGGTAAACTCCATCCCCAAGAAATATGATAGATGTCCCAGATCACTCATTTCAAATTCTGACATCATCACTTTCTTGAAGGCTTCGACTTCGACTTCATTGCTGCCAGTTACAAGTAGATCATCTACGTACAGGCACAACAACAACTGAGTCGAAGTTCCATTCTTCTTCACATATACTCCATGTTCATTAGTGCATCTAGTGAACTTCTGAGCCAAGAGAAATCCATCAATTCTCTTGTTCCACGCTCTTGGAGCTTGCTTGAGCCCATACAGGGCCTTCTCCAGCTTATACACTTTGTCTTCTTTACCCTTCGACTCAAAACCAGGTGGTTGACAAACATAGACTTCCTCCTCCAGAGGTCCATTCAGAAATGCTGACTTTACATCTAGTTGATGTAGGGGCCAGCCTCTATGACTTGCCAATGCTACTACCAATCTTATGGTTTCGATCCTGGCTACTGGGGCAAAGACCTCATTGAAATCCAAACCAGGTTTCTGCAGGAACCCTTTGGCTACTAGCCTGGCCTTGTACTTGGCCACTTCTCCATTTGGCTTGACTTTGGTCTTGAAGACCCACTTCACCCCTATGGCTTTCTTTTCTTTTGGAAGTTCGACTAGCTTCCAAGTATCATTATTCTTGATTGATTTCAACTCGTCAATCATTGCTTCCTTCCACTGCTTGTGACTAAGGGCTTGCTCCAGGCTCACTGGTTCTGCTTCTGCTATTAGTGCAAAGTGTGCCAGGTCTCCCTCTGCTGTAATAGCAGAATCTGGGTAAGTGTCGAATCCTTCTAGTCTTACTGATCTCTGCCTTTCCCTTTGCGACCTTCTTAAAGGTTCGACAGCAATGGGTTCTTCTGGCTCTTCAGTTTCGACCTCTTCATTCTGATCATCTCGATCAGAGACTTCGTCGAAGTCCATCATTGTAGGTTTCTCACAGCCTTCTTCCCAGTTCCAATGTTTCGACTCATCTACTACGACATCTCTGTTTTTCACTATTTTCTTCTGCACAGGATCATACAGTTTGTATGCTCCTGTCGAATGATAGCCAACCAGGATCATTTGTTGTGCTCTATCATCCAGCTTGCTTCTTAGTTGCTCAGATACATGTCTATAGCATAATGAGCCAATTATTCTGAGATGCTTGACACCTGGCTTTCTTCCTAGCCAAGCTTCTTCAGGTGTCTTCCCAGTCAATCTCTTTGTGGGGCATTTGTTCAGAATATACACTGCTGTGGCTACAAGTTCTCCCCATAAACTATGAGGTAGCTTCTTCTCCTTCAACATGCTTCTTACCATGTTGAGGATGGTCCTGTTTTTCCTCTCAGCAGTACCATTATGCTGAGGCGTGTAAGGTGCAGTGACTTCATGCACAACTCCTTCTTTCTCACAGAATTCGACAAATCCATGAGAATTGTACTCACCACCTCCATCGCTTCTAAGGGTTTTGATTGCACATTCACTCTGCTTTTCAATCATTACCTTAAACTTCTTGAATATTTCTAGTACTTCACTCTTCCTTTTGATCAAATACACCCAGGACATTCTAGTGTATTCGTCAATGAATGTGACAAAGTACTTATTCCCTCCTAAGGAACATACTTCGAAAGGACCACAGACATCAAAAAATATCACATCTAGCTTCTTCTCTGCTCTGCTAGGTACTTCTGATTTAAACGAGTTTCTTGGTTGCTTCGACTTGCAACAACTCTCGCAAACTTCGATAGGTACTTTTACTTCAGGCAACCCATGAACCATCTTCTTTTCATGTAGTTGACTCAAGCTCTTGAAGTTGAGGTGGCCAAATCTTCTGTGCCACTTCCAGTGCTCCTCTTCGACAGTGGTCTGGAGACAATGTTCTTCGACTACTTGCAGCTTGATTTTGAAGGTTTTGTTACTCTGCATCGACACCTTCAAAATCATCTTCTTGGTCGAATCGAACAAGCTGAGACTGTTATCACCCATTTCGACGGTGAAGTTTTTCTCAATCATCTGCCCAATACTTAGCAGATTGCTCCTCATATCTGGTACATAAAATACCCCTTGGATGTAGCACCACTTACCATCTTTCGACAGGAACTTTATGGTACCTACTCCTTCAGCAGTAACTCTACTGTTATCTGCAAACCTTAACTTTTTGCTTATCTGCTCCAGTTCGACAAACCACTCCTTGTGACAACACATGTGATTTGAACATCCTGTGTCGAGATACCATTCGACAGACTTCTCTTCAGTCAAATTTGTATCAGCCTTCAACAACAGTAATTCTAGGTCAGTAGCTGTCATGAATGACAATTCTTCATCATCATTGCTGGCAATGTTGGAGGCATTACCAGTGTTTCCACTGCGCTGCCACACACACATTGCACAAATATTTTGAGCATCGCAAGTGAATCCACTTATACAAGTGTTTCCACTATTTTGCTCGCTACTTTTAACAATTCCTTCATCGAGTCGAATCTCATATTCGACAGCCATCAGCATTAACTCCTCTGAGTCTGAGTCTGAGTCACCATCATTAGCAAACTTGGCTTCTGCATCTTTATCCCTAGGAACTTTCTTGTTTTTACACTTGTTCCTATAATGCCCAAATTGCTGACAGTTATAACACTGAACTTTCGACAGGTCTCCCTTTTTCTTGTCGAAAGATCCTTGTTCTTTCTTCTTACTGCTTGATCCCTTTTCTCTACCCTTCTCCTTGTTGCCTGCCTTCCAATTTCTCTTAGAGGAGTATGAAAGCAAGGCTTGTTCAGTTTCTTTCTCTGAACTTCTCTGCCTTATTCTCAATTCATGCGCCTCTAAGGAACCCTGAAGTTCATCTAACTTCAATGTATCTAGGTCCTTGGATTCTTCGATAGCAGTAACATCGTAGTCGAATTCCAGGGTTAAGGATCTGAGCACCTTTTCGACTTTATTTACTTCAGTCACAGTTTCACCATTACCTTTCATTTGATTAGTTAATGCTACTAACCTCGTAATGAAATCTCCAATCGATTCTCCATCTGTCATCTTCAAGCCCTCGTACTGCTTCCTGAGCGACTGTAGACGTATCTTCTTCAGCCTATCTGCTCCTCCATACGCGTTCTTTAGGATGTCCCAAGCTGCCTTTGCTGAATCACAGTCGATGATCAGGTTCAGGATGTTGGAATCAACGCATTGGTGAATCAAAAACAGCCCTTTTCCATCTTTCTTCCTCAGCAAATGGTGGTTGTTCCTCACCGCTTTAGTGGCGTTTGCTGCCAAGGGCGGAACACCATCATTCACGACATCAAGTACATCTTGATATCGAAACAGCACCTTCATCTGCGCACACCATCGTTCATAATCCTTTCCGTCGAAGATTGGGAGGTTCCCCGGAATACCTCCACCAGAGTTGTCTCGCGCTGCCATGAATCTTGATAGATTTTGTAAGGATCTAACAAGCTCTTGATACCAGTTTGTTAGGGATAAACACGTGAAAGGGAGAAGAAAAGGAAGTGGCGGCGCTAAGGACAAGAGGAATGATTAGGGCAATATAATATGAATAGTAAAAGACTGCACTGAATTTCATAAAAGTAGGTTACAAATTATATGCTACTGACGTCTGTATATATATACAATGAAACAGGCCCAGACCCATAATTTCGACTAGCCCATTCGACTGGCCCATTTCGACTAGGTTTCTAACTACACCTACTATTATTACAAGCAATAGAATTACAAGGCATATCTCAATAACACTTTCACCATAGTTGCTCTTTTATAAACACCGCCTTTCATTCCCATGGAAGCCACATCATAGATAAATGATTTGAATGGATTTTTAGATTTCAAAGCACTGCATAAAAGAAAACACAGTCAAGTTTAAAAATATTTGTTGTATGGAAAAGATGCATTTTATTTTACGGTACAAACATATCAATGAGTACTCATGCCTTTATTGTTTACTAAATTGAGTTAAAAAATAAGGTATCATTATTAATGAATCTGTTCTAGCAACTGATGTATACAAAAAAATGTATATCATATAATATAAAAGAGAGATTAAGAACCAAAAGATTCTGGAAATAAAGACATGGATAGTAACCAAGTGTTAAAAGGGAATAGTTAGGACCTTTCCAACACCTAGACACTTCCTACATTTTAGATTTGTCACAACTTGCTTAATTACATTAAAAGATAAACAAAAGTTTGAACCAAAAATATAAGCTTTATAAAGTTTATACGTGTTAAGGAAGAATGTAAAGCTGAATGAGAGTATTGTAGCAATATATGAAATTAATAACAACATAATTGTAACTCTGGATGAAAAGTCGAAAATGGATATTTTAAAGGAAAGTCACTTCTTTGCATCACATATTCACCTAGCTAGACAAATTCACCAAAATAGCTGAGTTTTAGTCCATTTTCAAGTTTGCCTGATATTATTCATCTATAGACAGCATTAGCAAGAACTAATTTTAAATATCTTAGGTATGCAAATTTTTGCCTTCAATAGCCCTTGTGAAATTGTGAGGAATCCAGCAGCACTCAGTGTCTTACTCCATACTATATCAAATACAAAAACTAATTTTAAATCAAAAAAGGAAAACAAAGTTGAAGCCTAAAAGACATTTGAAAATTAACCTTGTATAGCTTTCTGAAGTGAGAAGTGAAACATGTGTTAATGCAGACACCATGACCAGCATATATTTGCACTTGCGATGGAAATCACAATAAACAAAGAATGAATAAAAGGTATCAGATTAAAATTTTTAGGGTTTAGAAAGTGGAAACTAAAAGTGAGAGAGGAACCTAGTGCCTGTGCGTCGTTTCTTGATCTTCCTTCGTCGGCACGGCAATTGATTACAATCTTGACCCCTTAAAGAAAAACCAAGAAAAACCATTCAGCTATTCAATGAAATCATCATCCTCTCGATCTTCATCTTCATCATCTCTCTCTTGCAAGTTAACCTCATCAATGTCTTTTCCCAGTCTTGTATATACCTTTAGAGCAGCTTTAGCACTCTTCCACAAGATTGCAGCACATGCCTCTGAACTAAATCATGTAATAATTAAAGATCAAACCAGCATAACAGTTCAAAATATGCATTCAGTTATAAATAATTAAAAATAACTCAAGCAGTCAACTGTAACATGCATTAAGGGAAGGGAGGAAAAAAGAGACAACAACTTACATGCTTTAGCTATCGAGGAGAAGGGCAAGCCCCAAGAGCTCACTGATCCATCATCTTCAACCTGAAACATTTTACATGATAGGAGTGCAAGCTTAAAACTTATACAAGGTGGAACTCTCAAACCATTGCCAAGAAAAAATGAGCTATGTGATCTAATAATTTCCAAGTATAAATTAACAAGCAATAGTTGTAGCTTCTTGTGCAAGATCCCTCTCTAAATGCTTTTTACTAATAATACATTCATTTTGATTGATGATCATAAGACATATTTTCTACCCAAACCACTCTCATGTACTATAGAGAAGCCTGCCAGACTAAACTAGTAAATTAAGAAAGGATGCTCCATACCCAATCTCATGTACTTTGGAGGCCGCATCTTTAGATTGTAGGTTGATTCCATACTCATGCAATAAGCACCAGCATCATGAACAACTAGACCAGTAGCCTACAAGTGAAACTTACATTAGAACAAGTTTGCATTGCTGCCATCATCATCATCATCATAGTTATTCCAGCAAGTATGTTATTAATGCTACTATTAAAATACAATATCAATACATCATAGTACCTTGGCAGGAGTTGGAAGTCCTCTTTCTTTCCCTAAGAAGTCTGCAGATTCACAGACAGGGTCGATTACATCAAAAGTTGTTGTCTCGGCATTTTCTGGTGCAGGGGAAACCAGCTCAATATGCTGCAAAATAAAACATTTATATCAATGTCATTAAACATTCACTGAAAAGAAAACTGGCACAACCAATTTGCATTACCGAAGCATCAGATAACCATAAAGATCTCAAGCTCTATCAACTCCCAAGAAATTTCTTAAGAATGCAGTTATCACCCTTGCAAATTCCAGAAGTGCATTCTGCATAAATCAGACCCTTTCAATTCATTAGATTCAGATGAAAAATATAAGCCATTCAACATGGTATAAAAAAGGAAACATATTTAGGGAATTTACATAGCAAATTTCTAGCAACAGAATTGAACTATTTAACTTACATGGCTCTAAGTTCAGTACAATTGGTAATCTCAATAGGAATGATTCCATTCTGATGAAGAGCCCCGATTCATTAATCACTGAATAGAATAAGAATGAAAGTAGTCTAAAACAACGAGTTTTACTTACAATCTCTGTACTCTACTGAGTTAACCAATGCTAGGAGATATTCCTCCAAGCTACATGTACGGCGGATTTCTGAATAACAACAAAGAAAGTGTCACACTCAACTGAGAATGTGGGAAAAAAAGTAATAATTGAATGAAAAGCATTGTGCTACTTGCTTACACTGAGAGAACTTTTTGTTCACCAGGATGACAGATGATGCCAGTCCATGCACAAGGGGCTCATCAAACTCTTGCCAGTTACTAAGAACATCCTTAGTGTCATTCAAACTGCAATCCTTGCTGTGCTTTCTGCCTGTGCTGATTTGGGTGCTCTTCTTGATTTGAAAATCCTTCAGCTTCTTGTTTACTTTTCTCAGCCTAAAAAACAATAGTAAACAAATTGACAATTACAATGGAACAACTCTTAGTGGATACTTGATGAATTTCATTCTAGCTAGTAAGCAAACATCCATTGTCACAAATACATTTATGATGAAATTCATTCAAAGTCAGACTTATAATTTGTGTTTAATATCATGTGCAAAATGCATAAAAACTACATTAGACATCCCTTCACAATTTTCTCATACACCTTAAGTGCACCAGAATAATCCTCATCCAATAACCTTAACCTGCGCCAGCTGCAATATCAAGCACACAAAGACAAGGAGTATATAAGAGACTATATAGAATCCATGATAGACAAAACTCTAGTAACAAGATCAATATATGATGACTAGTTCTAACTCTTGGGCCTGAAAATTTGGAGATTCTTCAGCCCTAGAAAAACATAAGAATCCAAAATGATAAACAATTAGGATTACATGAAGTTAGGATTACATGAAGTTAAAAAAGTATAAAATTAAGATTAAGACATCAAAACAAATCCCTTACTCATCAGTGCAACAATTTACCTATTCCCCACGAGAGTTGAAAATCAATTACAGAAGCAATTAGGGTTTGAATTAGGGACAGGTTCAAAGCACAGGGAAACAAGTTAGGGCAAAAAACATGCTTCTTGTCACAGGTGCACATGTAATTTACAAATGCTGCCTTCCATGTTTGCCTGTTGTTTCAACATACTTTAGTTCTTCTATACGAGCAGTGTTGAGTTGAGTGGGATGGGTTTCTGTACAAGACTTATTAAGGTATCACTTTGGTTTCAAACATAATATTAGGAGTGGCTGCTATTACATTTGTTAGATTTACAGTAACTTTATAACTGAACTCTCAACACCTAAATGAACTGGGCACATGATATGATGTGCAATTACTCCCCAAAATAGAAACTATATCAAAGACCTCAAACAAATACATATAACTCCAATGAAGCCCCCACTTAACAAATGCTGTCACCTTAATAAACTTGTACAAAATTCTGACTCCAAACTATAGCAACCAAAAGGAGAAAAGGTACAAAGTTATGTATGAGATAAACATGACACTTGAACCAAACATGTTACGAACATAAGCTTTGATTCTAACAAGTTGTTGATAGTTAGACTCATCAATGTATAAATCATGAAATGGTTATACAAATAAACGAGATAGGCACACTAACTGGAGATAATGGCAGTACTATGTTGAAGAAAAGGAGAATGGTTATGAAAAACCTCTATGTTAAGGTCTCGTGAAATCTGACGTAAGAGGTCTTCTTTCCCCAAATAGTTGATTCCAAAATGACTTCATGGATTGGTCAAAAAAATAATGACTTCATCGTCAGGATGAGACGAAATGATAGAAATAATCTGAGAGAGAGAAAGAACCCTAAAGCATGAGATCGAGGGAGAAATGTGGAAGAAATAGGGAAAACCATTTCAATGAGAGAAGTGTGATGCAATGCGAAATCAAAATGCGAAGTCGAAATCTAACTGCTAACCTTCACAGAAGAACATGAAACACGATCAGAGAAGCATCGCGCGAGGAGAAGATGGAACATAATCTATACCTTCACAGAAGAGATGTAACGCGCGAGAATCAGAGAAGATGAGAGCGAACAGAGAAGACGACGGCGAACTGAGAACTTGCGCTCTGAGAAGACGACGGCAAACTGAGAAGATGACAGCGCTCTGATGAAGGTTCACATTGTTGATTTATTTTGCTGATTTCTCTGTTTTAGAGATTTAGCTAGGGTTTCATGTGTGAGAGATTTTGAGAGAGAGAGGGATTTAGCTAGGGTTCCATGAGTTTCTGCGTTTCTGTTTGAGAGAGAAAGAGGAATTTGTGTTTCGATTTCTGCTGATCTTTGCTTTGCGTTTCAATTTCAATTTTATTTCACAAGTTTTTTTTTATTTCTCTGTTTTTTATTTAATGTAAAAAAAAAACAAAAATTTTCTTTTGTCAAAAGAAAAAGTTTTTTTTAAAAAAAATAAGATTTAAATATATCAAAAAAAATAAGATTTAAGAATATTACCAAATTTTTTTTTTCAGATTTTTTAACTTTCCTGCGAAATACAGCTCTTAGGAAAATTCGCAGAAAACTCCAAACTTTCCTGCAGATTTGCCTGCCAACTAAATGTTCGCAGCAAAGTTTCTACACATCTAGAGATTGGCAGAAAAATTCTCAGGAAATACCTGCGGAAATTTTCCGCAGGAAATTCCGCAGGTAATGCCGAGATTTCTAGTAGTGTTAAATATACTTAAGAGGTTTCGATCAATAACTTTGCTGAAGCGTGCAACGAAGAAACCCACAGAATTGTGGCGACTAGTTTGGACGCGCCGAAAAATTCAATGGTACCTTATAATGCACCAACATCTGTCATGTTCAAATCATTCAAACCATGTCAATATGTAGTCTGAAATTCAGCACAAATTTGAAGAGAGGAGTATAAATAACAGATAGTACATATAAAGCACCTTCAATGGGTGGTAAATATCTATCACATTTATCACATATCTGCAGCATTGCTTCAAATATATATAAAGCACATGAATTCTATGAAAAATGGTAGTATATAATTGTAAAACAATATAGATAAACCACCCCTTTCTAGCCCTGTGATTAACAATTTATGAGGATTGATAATGGATGAAAATTCACGTGATGAATTGATTGAGATGCTATCATCTTAAATTTCTGGACATAAGGCACTGGATATGGAAGGAGCAAGACAGAAACTTACTAACACTAAGCCAAGAAGTTGTTATCAAGTTTATGAATTTTTCTTTTACATTTACAATGATGATTGATATTGTCATGCTAGGTAAGAAAATGACCGAGGGTTGATGGGAGAAAAATGAACTAATACTCCACAATCATTTATCAGTATTTACCATTTACTTGTTGCATTTATCATTAGTTTATTTACCTTGTTAAGCTGGTTGTACTACAGTACTAGTGGGTGTACTATACTTTTCCTTTTTATCATTGTAAGGGTGTACTACTTTGGAATATTCCTCGGCTGTAAAGTGCATATATACACTTCAGCATTGAATGAACAATACCAATTGAATGACTAATCAATTCTCTCTCTTAAATTCTGTTTTGCTTAGTTTTGCTCAAATCTACTTCTCTCTCTCCGAATCTTATTCAAGATATTGAGATTCCTTGAGATAGAGCCCCCTTCGATCCAAAATCCTCTCACAATTGGTATCAAAGCACGCCTGGTACCAAATGACGATCACCCGCTCTCAATCCGTTGTTGATCTTGAACGCTGTGTGGAAGAGAATCGCACGGAGGTGAACGCGCGCATGGATCAGATGCAGAATACATTGGAGGAATTACGTGCGCTCATCGTTGCGCAGTCGCAACCGTCACCTAATGGAAGTAACAATGTGACCCAGATTCATTCTGCCGTCGCGATACCTTGTGTAGAAGTTCCGGTGAGACCAGATCTTGTCACTGACCTAGCTCAAAATGCGAATCCTCAGCGTAACTACTCAACACGCATTTCCAAGGTTGATTTTCCCAGATTTGATGGGAAGAAGGTAAAGGATTGGCTCTACAAGTATGAGCAATTCTTTCTTCTTGACCCAAGTTAATATTCTCCTGAAATTGCGTTGAGTATATTCCTAGCTGGTTTAGATCCTTGTATCCAGGCTCATGTCTGTTTGTTTAATCCCACAAACATAGCTCGTGCTGCAAACCTAGCCAAAGTATGTGAATCTGCAAAAAACACCAACCCTAAACAGAACAGCTACAAACAGCCATTCAACCAGCCAGAAAACACAGTCACCAGCCACTAAAAACACCAACCAACCACCATTACTCACCACTCCTAAACCAAACTTCAACAGAACCAATAAACCCCAATCTAGAGCCCAGCTAGAAGAACGAAGTGCCAAGGGTTTGTGTTGGTATTGTGATGAACCATACACCCCAGGCCATCATTTGAAGCACAAAGGGTCTGAACACCAATTGATGGTAATGGAAGCTGAAGAAGAGGAACCTACCCCGGTAGAACCCTCAAACACTAACCCTACCTCAGACCTAGAGCCTGTTTTAACCCCTAGAGAAGACACAGAAACCCCTCAAATTTCTATGCAGGCCTTGACAGGTTCATCTACCTATCAAACTATGAGAGTTAAGGGCATGTACCTGAAGATGATTTTACAGATATTGTTGGATAGTGGGAGCACCCATAACTTCCTTGACTTGCGTATGGCCAAGAAGTTAGGTTGAAAATTAACTCAGGTAAAGCCTATGTCAATCACTGGTGGAGGGGGTCACAAATTGGAAGCTCTATTCATGTGTAAAGGGTTCAAATGGACTATGCACAATCATGAGTTTGTAACTGATGTGATAGTGTTACCCTTGGAGTCTTGTGATTTGATATTGGGTGTTCAATGGTTAAAAAAATTGGGGCCAATTCTATGGGATTTCAATAAATTACAGATGGAATTTTCTATCAAAGGGAGGAAAGTAATGCTGAGGGGAGCAAAAACTTCTGGAGTTAAACTGATTAATAACCTGACCTTGAATCATGCTGTAGAACAAGGTGTAGAGATCTGTTTTATGCAAGTTAATGACACTTCTTCTCAGTTCATTGTGCCCACTTGCAAGCTGTCGAGTGCAGGTGAGTCTACTGGTCCATTACCTAAGGAAATTTCTGTGTTGATTGATGAATATCATGACATTTTATGTGAACCAAATAGCTTACCACCACCTAGGCCTGAGTTTGATCATAAGATTCCATTAAAAGAAGATGCCATAACTGTTAATATGAGACCATATAGATACTCTGTCATTCAAAAAGATGTGGTGGATAAATTGGTTAAGGAGATGCTTGAACAAGGGGTAATTAGACATAGTAACAGTCCATTTGGTTCTCCTACTGTATTGGTAAGGAAGAAGGATGGATCCTGGAGGCTTTGTGTAGATTATAGAAAGCTGAATCAACACACAATCAAAGATAGATTCCCCATACCCCTTATTGAAGACCTTATGGACGAACTAGCTGGAGCTGCTATCTTTTCTAAGCTTGATTTGAGATCAGACTATCATCAACTTAGAATGAGTGAGGGGGAAGAGTTCAAGACTGCCTTCAAGACCCACAGTGGTCATTTTGAATACTTGGTCATGCCATTTGGCTTGACCAATGCTCCAGCCTCATTCCAAGCATTAATGAATCACCTATTCCAAGAGTTCTTGAGGAAATTCGTAACTATATTTTTTGATGATATCTTGGTGTATAGTGCTAACTTGCAGAAACATGTTCAGCATTTGTCACAAGTGTTTCAAGCTGTGAGAATTAATAAATTGTTTCTGAAGCAATCCAAGTGCTACTTTGGTACTACCAGGGTAGAATATCTGGGGCATTTCATCACTCACCAAAGGAGTTTCCACTGATCCTGCCAAGATACAAGCAGTGTGTGATTGGCCTATGCCCACAACTATCAAACAACTCAGGGGATTTCTTAGACTAGCTGGGTACTACAGGAGGTTTGTAAAGGACTTTGGCAAGCTAGCTAAGCCTTTGACTGACCTGTTGAAGAATGAGTGCTTAGCAACTGTGGCATTTCAACACTTGAAAACTGCTCTTACTACAGCCCCTGTATTAGCACTGCCTGATTTTTCTAAGAAGTTTGTAATGGAGACAGATGCATCAGGAAGGGGTATTGGTGATGTATTAATGCAAGACAACCACCCGGTAGCCTTCACCAGTAAGTCTCTAGGGCCACGACGGCAGGCTCTATCCATTTATGAACGTGAGTTGCTAGCAATTGTTTATGTAGTTCAGAAATGGAGCACTTACTTAGCTCACAAACCATTCGTTATAAAGACTGATCAGAGGAGTATTAAGTATATTCTTGAACAAAGGCTCAATACTCCATTCCAACAAGCTTGGGTGGCCAAATTAATGGGGTTTGAATTTGAAATACTCTACAAGGAGGGAAAGGAAAACATTGCTGCAGATGCCTTGTCTATAGTTGAGGGTGCAGAATTGATGACACTAATTTTTAACTCTGTTGATACTGATTTAATGCAACAAATCAAAGATACATTGGCTAGTGACACTCATGTGACTAAGATCATCCAGGATCTTGAAAAAATGCCAATTCACACAAGAAATTTACATGGCTTGATGGAGTTCTCAGAAGAAGAGGCAAACTGGTTGTAGGTAATGCTGCTGCTGTCAGGTCATTCATACTTCATTGGCTTCATGACTCTTCTGTAGGAGGACATGCTGGCAGGGACAAAACAAGTGCTAGAGTAAGGGCCTTGTTTTATTGGAAGGGCACGACAATGGACATACAGGCTTATGTGAGGGACTGTAGTGTCTGTCAGAGGAATAAACAGGATCAGGCTGCTTATCCGGGCTTACTTCAGCCTCTCCCTATACCAAGTCGCATTTGGGAAGACATTAGTATGGACTTTGTTGAAAGTCTCCCCAAATCAAATGGTAAACAAGTTATCATGGTTGTGGTTGACAGATTAAGTAAATATGGTCATTTTCTTGCATTGGCTCATCCTTATACAGCCATTGATGTTGCTCAGTTGTTCTTAGATTCTGTGTTTAAGCTACATGGCATGCCTCTATCTATTACATCTGACAGAGTTCCCATTTTCATTAGTGAAGTGTGGACAGAGTTTTTCTCACTGCAAGGGGTAACCCTCAATAAGTCTAGTGCTTATCATCCACAAACAGACGGGCAGACAAATTGTGAACAAGTCCCTTGAAACATATCTGCGCTGCATGTGTTCAGAACAGCCTGTCCAATGGTCTCAATATTTGGCCTTAGCAGAATGGTGGTACAATACTTCTTTGCATACTGCTATTTAGTGTACTCCATATGAGGTTGTGTATGGGCAAGCACCTCCAATCCACCTCCCCTACCTGCCTGGGGAATCCAAATCTCTGACTGTTGATCGTTCATTGTCTGCTAGAGAAGAGGCCTTGAAGATGTTAAAGTTTCATCTTCTAAGAGCTCAAAATAGAATGAAACAATATGCAAATGCACATAGAAGTGAGAGGGAATTCAATGTGGGTGACTTTGTGTTCCTTAAGTTGCAACCTTACAAGCAATACTCTTTGAGAAATCATGCTCATCATAAACTTATTCCCAAGTATTTTGGACCTTACAAGGTCACTGACAGAGTGGGTAAAGTGGCATACCAGTTGGAATTGCTTGCTGAAACTGGTATTCACAATGTTGTGCATGTCTCACAGCTGAAGCTATGTCCTGTACCTGATGCTGCTATTGTCCATCACCCTATTATTCATCCTGAGTTTAAAGCAAAAGGTGAACCTAGAATGATCCTGGATCGCAAGATGGTGAAGCGTGGTCGTGTAGCTGCCACCAAAGTGCTGGTTAAATGGAAGAACAAGCCTCCAGATCTGGCAAAATGGGAATTTTATTACGATCTGCTACGTGATTTCCCATATTTTCACTCTTGAGGACAAGAGTGCGCTGCAGGGGAGGGTATTGTGACAGTATGTCACATATTCATTAGACCCCACAATCATTTATCAGTATTTACCATTTACTGGTTGCATTAACCATTAGTTTATTTACCTTGTTAAGCTGGTTGTACTACACTACTAGGGGTGTACTACACTTTTCCTTTTTATCATTGTAAGGGTGTACTTTGGAATATTCCTCATATATACACTTCAGCATTGAATGAACAGTACCAATTGAATGACTAATCAATTCTCTCTCTTAAATTCCGTTTTGCTTAGATTTGCTCAAATCTACTTCTCTCTCTCCGAATCTTATTCAAGATATTGAGATTCCTTGAGATAGAGCCCCCTTCGATCCAAAATCCTCACACACACACACACACACACACACACATATATATATATATATATATATATATATATATATATATATATATACTAGTATGTATGACCCGTGCGCTGCACGGGTATACATTTTTATTTAACATAATTTATTAAAAATTTAAAGTCAATTATATATTTATATTGGTTAGATGATGTTTAAAAATTGTGTATAACTATAACATCAACCATAAAAAAGACATTTTTATCAACCGAACAATATTACGCAGTAGGATTCAATACGTTTCTGCAAACTAATTATTTTTTTCCTTGGCTATTAATAAATCGATATACAATTTTGCATGAATCAAACAGGGTTGTTTCATTGAGCAACGTCGTAATTTTTTGCAAGTTTGTTAAAATACATAACTGTTTATATAGATTTTTATTATTATTTAATATGCATATACTAAAATATTATTTGTGAATTCCATTAGCTATTTAAACATTATATGTATCCTAATTATGCTTATATGGAAAAAATTGAAATACTAATTATATTTTACTTGATAATTTCAAATATTAATTATTGAAAACAAAGTGCTAATATAACAAATTATGCTTATAGGGAAAAAATTGAAATACTAATTATATTTTACTTGATATTCTCAAATATTAATTATTGAAAACAAAGTGGTAATATTTTTTTTTCCTTTCTACTTTATATTTTTCAGAGATTTATGCTATTTAACTTAGAAATTCTATTTTGCTTAAAAAAAAACTTAAAAATTTTATTAATAAGCAAATAAAAAAGTAAATCCATTTTGAGTATAGTGGTATACTCAAAGATTATATTTAATTCCACTTTGTATCCTAATTATGCTTATATGGAAAAATTGAAATACTAATTATATTTTACTTGATAATCTCAAATATTAATTATTGAAAACAAAGTGCTAATATAACTAATTATGCTTATAGGGAAAAAATTGAAATACTAATTATATTTTACTTGATAGTCTCAAATATTAATTATTGAAAACAAAGTGGTAATAATTTTTTTTCATTTCTACTTTATATTTTTTCAGAGGTTTATGCTTTTTAACTTAGAAATTCTATTAATAAGCAAATAAAAAATTAAAGGACTATTTTTTTTCTTAATAAATAATAAAAGTGTTTTTTTATTTGGAAAGAGAAAGGTTTAATTAAAGACACGGAGGGTTTCAGTATTCTTTCCTTTTCGTCTCAGATCGTGGAGGCTCAGGGTGATCGTTGCTTTCCAGCCTCATCTCCTTCTGATAGCGATTAGCGATGGCAAACCACGCGGTGGCTTCTTCTTCGCGTCATCGAAACGTTCTTCACCGAGGTTCAAGAATGAAACGGCTGCGACGGCAAACACCAAGGTATATAATGTTGCGATTTATATTTCCAGATGCAATCAAATAAGGAATCGTTTGTTCCATTTTTCAATTCTTTGATTTAAAGAGTAGTAACTTAATTTCTGGGTTGTTAACACTGTATGGTGATTCTGATTCGTTTATTATTCTTTTGGGATTCTATACACGCAAACTTCTGCTGATTCAATGAATAAATAATTAGAAACTGATAATGATTAGTGTTTATCATCCTCTGGAAGTGATTCTGTTCTGATTGTTAACAATCAGGTGATAACATGAAGACATATTTAGGGTTTTTTGGGATTATTCTATAGGAGCTGAGTTGTGTCTGGGTTTGAGCAATTGGTGGATGTTAGCAGCGCAAACCTATAGATACAGGTACATATAATCTTATTCATACGGTTTGTTGATTTATTTCTTTAATCCGCCGCCAGTTGAATCACCGTGAACAGAGTATACAAATTGGTACTCAATATTACTTAAAAACTGTGGTATATGAACTTCATAAAATATCTGGTTTACCTTCAGTTGGGTTTCCATCAAGCACTTACTATCTACTATTGAACGAAACCATTCAATTTACATGTGCAAAGTCGAAATTTGCTGATCGTTTCGGTGGGTGCTACAAATAATGAAATGCATACACACACTTACACAATGACTGTGAATGAAAATTGATATTTACATTTTTTTCAAACTATCTGTAAGTTAGGCAAAAAGAAGATTCAAATTAAATTATTTAGATTTGTTATATTTCTCAATAGGACTTTTATTATAAAATAGAAATTAGATATCTTCTAAGGTTAAGATTATATCTTTATAAAATTTAATGTATTTAAAATTGAATAATGAAATTGATATATAATAGATAATGGTTTTTTATGTTTCATTAAAAAAGATTTTAATTATGTTTGGTAGATTTGTTTATTAAGAAGATAGGGTTAATTTGGGAATAAGGTAGTTAAAACATCCGAAGTTTTCCATACGCATTTCACAAACACTATAGACTTCCAGAAAATCAACGGTGCTTCGAGAGAATGAAGAACATCTACCTTCAACCTAAATCCCCAAATCGCAGATCGTATTTCATATTTTTAGAAACAGGAAAGCGCATACAGTGTGTCCTATTACGTTAATCAAGAATCTGAAATCCCCTCTGTTTGACAATCGCAAACCATGATGTTAACGACTATGCAATCAATCGCGATATCAACCTCTCTTTAATCACATATTCAAGCGCACATCAAAGGTTGTAAAGGGATCACTTTCTTGTTCTACAGTCCATACTACCGCAGTAGCCGGCGAAATCTGCGTCTTCCGTGAAGAACAATGAGGTAAATATATCACCCCTTCAACATCTGCGATTGATTTTTTCTTCCTTTTCGATTTCCATTTCGATTTCGCACCTTAAATTCAGAAATCAATATTTACAGATGCAATAAAGCGTATAGATTATTACAGTTTACGTTAATCACGAAATCGGAAATCACCTTCCTTTAATAATCGCAGGTATTAATGTTAACGTCTGTGCACCGAATTCGTGATAATACCATATGGTTGAAGCAGAATCAATGGCACAGCAATGGTTGTAAAGGGATTGTCTTTATCTTATAAAGTCCGATCTACTACCGTACCCGGCTAAATGTGCATCTTCGGCGAAGAACAATGAGGTAACAATATCAACCAGACAAATTTTCTATTGATTTAGATATTCATTTCGATTTCCAGGATGTTGTGTCACGTCGTAATATAGATCTTCAAATGTAATAGTATGTGCAATACTGAATTTCAAAATGCTCAAAAATATGGTACATACCTCATTGTAGATACCTCTGTGTATGTGGTCAGAATACTTTAATAAATAATTAAAATATATCACAGTAAAAATAGGTAACCGTTAAAAAGGTTTGTTAAATAAATAACAATTAGGTACATTGTAATTATAATTATAAATAACAAAAAGATGCTATTCAATAATAATATAAAAAATGCATTGAGTTTGTACCCTTGAAAAAGTCTTATTAGGTGCATAAAAAAAATGTAAACATGTGATATGATAATGGAAGAACTTGGTCCTGTTATCTAAATTAACACCATATGTATTGTAAATATCCATCACATGATATTTAGGTAAATGAAATCATATTATTTCATAAAAAGTACACCGACTATAGAACGCCATCAGGTAAAAAACACAAATCCAAAATCAACTCTACAAATAACATCTACACATTGTCAAAAACCTCACGATACACTACATTCTTAGTGGATCGTAACAAATTTTTATCCTCATCCATAATCAACAACTTCAGACCCTTTCTTGATTTAACACGGGAGAGTGCAACATAGAGTTGACCATGAGTGAAAACGGGCTTAGGGAGATATATGCCAACTTGTGAGAGTGATTGCCCCTGACTTTTGTTAATGGTCATCGCAAAACAAACTGTGATAGGAAACTGTCTGCGCCTGAATTTAAAGGGAAGGCCAACATCACTTGGTATAAGATTCATTCTGGGTATAAATATCTTGTCGCCAATGTTTTTTCCTGTAATAACGGTAGCCGTTATAATATTCTTGCCCAGATGGTTTACCATTAACCTAGTACCATTGCATAGACCTGCTGATTGGTCAATGTTCCTCATTAACATAATAGGTACCCCAACTTTCAAAAGCAACCTATGGTTAGGAATACCGGAACACTTAACATCATTTAAAAATTCTGGAGTGAACCATTCGCTCTGAACCTCACTGTTCTCGTCTGATTGACATACAGTATCAGAGCTGAGGTACTCAACTTCTTCACCAGGAATTTGGGACAACACATAATCATTAACCTGCTCAACAGACTCAAGAGTTGGAGCTAAAATAGCCCTCTCTTCAAAAAAGTGATCAGTGTTAATGTTATCTAAAAGATTTGGATAAGCAAAATCTATCAGCCACTGTAGTGGATTGGTAGCATCCAAAATTAGCAAGTCTTCTGGAATGTCAACATCGATCTCTCCATACTCGTTTGATGATGAATTTCCGTCACCAATCTTGAGCAACCAATCTGCAAATTCCCTTATCTCATCTCTCTCAGACTCTATACTCGAACTACCAAGCCGCATGTTGACAGTGAGATTTAGAACTTTGCAACTTGACCATATACTCGATGAATTAATTGCCGCAGCAAGTACATCCTGTTTGGAGCCTTTCCTTATGACTGGGAGTATTTGTCTGAAATCACCGCCGAGTACCACTGTCTTTCCACCAAATGGTTTGTACATGTTTGCGCGATCTATAGTGGACATAATATCCCTTAAGGTGCGGTCAAGTGCCTCAAAACAGTTTCTATGCAACATTGGTGCCTCATCCCAAATGATAAGTTTGGCCTGAATTAGAAGCTGTGCTCTTGGACTACCTTGACTTATACTGCAGGTGGAGTTATCCCGGGGAACCAAAGGAATAGAAAATGTTGAGTGTGCAGTCTTACCACCGGGAAGTAGTAAAGCGGCAATACCGCTGGATGCAGTGTTCAACACAATATACCCCATGGAACGCAAACCGGTAGTCTCTGTATTCCATAGATATGTCTTTCCGGTGCCACCATACCCATTTACAAAATAAAAACCACCCCTACCTGATATCACAGAGTTTCTGATCTCATCATGTGCTTGCCTCTGGTCATGACTTAAATTATGAAGTAACGAAATATGTTTGCGTGACATTTCATCCTTGTCGTAACTCAACTCATCAGCGATCAGTTTATTTTGAAAATCAAAACCTTCAACAATGATAGGGAATGGCATAGAAAAGTCAGACAGTGACCTCCCATTTTGATGAAGTAATTTTTCAATCTCCATCAGACACATGTTTTTCAATGCATCCTCTCTTATTTGTAGACCTACATAGTAGTTAAAAAAAATTTCTTAATTAATTTATATATAAATGTATAAATAAATATAATATTTAAGATATAACTATCAGCGTAAATATTTATATATAAATAAATAAAAATTATGAATACCTGGTGTCTCTAACTGTCTTCGTGTATTATACACAATGCCATCAGCTAGTAGCTTCCAGGTTGATTGCCAGACAAATTCGGCCTTGTTCATTGTGTTCATAGCTAGTAAGTTCACAAACAACCTTCGCAATTGATTCCCAGAAGCTATTTTACTTGCCTCAGTTATTGCATCAATGAATTCTCTATCACCATCCAACAAACCGAGCTGGAAACAGGCTTCTTCAAAGGTGGGCTCCACCTTGCCATTGACCTTTCGAAGAGATTTATAGCTCGTGCATCCCTTTTGAATGTTTAGCAAAATGCGCAGATAATACTTCTCACCAATACCAGGAGGCACATAATTTATTCTACCAACACTGTAACCCTTTTTCCTTGGTAGCCAAACCCTGTCAACATAATTGTATACGAATCTACTTGGAAACTCTGCATATGTCAGGTCCCTACCCTCGGGATACGTTCTATTAGCCGCAAACCAAGCTAGGAACATAGTATCATAGTGTTGAGCCCTCCAAACAACACTATCAATATCTTCATCATCATTGAAAAACACTGCCTGTTCATTTGGGAGATGGAATGTAAGCCTCTGTACTGGAGGCCATTTTTGATGGATTTCAAATGCAAGAATTCGCCAAACAGCCTCTGAAGGGGACACGTACCTACAATCATAATAATTGCGAATCTCATCAACAGGCGCCTCATTATTGTCCCCACTGCGTAACACTTGTAGTGTAGCACGATCTGGACCCTTGTTGACATATTTGAAGAGATATTTAATAGAGTTGGACTTGTTGCAGTACTCAACATTGACATGGCCACGATATCTCATCAGCAAATGTGGATTATATGGAACCACGAACCTGTTATCAAAAATAGTGCCCCCCTTTTCAACTGTGATGCCTTTGTCGTGGCGTTTGTAGCATGGATATCCATCTTCATCTATCTTTGTTGACTGTAGAAATGGTTTGGGGTAGAACTTGGTACAGTGTGTACCCTTGGTGCAAGATGAATTCGGGTTAGCACGACCGCATGGTCCATGAAGCATATACGCTGACACTGCATCATATAGATTTGGATACAATTCAGGATCTGGCAACTCTGCTGAGATGACCCTATCTATGTCTGTGGTTGTGTTAAGTTTATTCGCCGCAGACAACCATACCAACAAATGCGCATGTGGCAGCCCCCTTTTTTGCCATTCAACGGTATACATTACTAAGATCAATGAAAATTTCAAGTGTCAAAAAAACAGGCATAAAGAATATTTTAAGGAACGATAGCATATTGTGCGAAAAAATAGATGGATTAACTGTCAACAACAAATATGTTAAAATTGAATACCTGAATCGACCTTCCCAAACATCTCGTCTGTCTTTATGTCCGTTATAAGTTGGTCTAATTTCATCTTGAATACACGGGAAATTATGTCTGGTCTATCGGACGCCGTTAGACCACGTGGCCTAACAAAATCAATAATTTCAGGCCAACTTGAGTTACAGGTTATTGTTATGAACAGATCAGGGTACCCAAACCTCTTGCAAATTGCAATTGCATCTTGAGCGTTATTGAACATGTATCGAGCACCTCCTGTAAATGATGGGGGCAATATAACACGTCTTCCAATGGCCGAGGCATCAGTTTCACCTCTAGTTACGGCATCTTGTAGTCCAGTCAAAACCTCAGACCGTATGATTTGTTGGTTGTTGCGAATGTACGACAGTCTTGTAGACTCAATCATAGTATAACAATCGACCACAAATTGCTGGAACAAACGACGCGCATTAACAATCTGGCCAAATTCCACTTCCCTTTCCTGGATTCTAAAAGCAATAAACTCTCTTAATGTGACCTTTTGCCTTTTGGCAGATCTAACTACACCGGGCTTTTGCTTGAGTGGCGTGTTTTCTCGAAAACCATCCTCACCGCGGGCAAAAATTAAGGGATACTGTAGGGGGAGAAGAGCAGTGTGTGTTTCATAAACCCTTTCAAGCTTACCTGACGTGTGTTTAATAATTATGTCCCTACCTTGCTCAATATGGGAATCGTCTCCAATTATCAACGCTGCAACTTCATCGCAAGTAGGAGTATTATGGGTCCTAGGATCGGTTGATCTGTCTCTAATCAATCGTAGACTGATTATTTGCCTTGGATTCTGTTCTTGAAGGTCACAAATTTCTCTGTATTTCTGTGTGTAGACATTGTACTGATCGACCATTGCTTTCAAGTCTTTGACTAATGATTCATCAAGTACACGCGAGTTATTATTAGACCTGTAAATTTGGGATAAATAGTGAATATGTGTTTGTTGAAAATGAGAAATATTATGTACTATATATCTAGAAATATATAGAGATTATTTAGGAAATTGTAATTAATAGACCAATAGTTATAAAATAATGTATATATACGTGAATGAAAATTGATATATTAAAAAAATAAAATGGATTGCAAATAAAAATGGCATATACCTGAAATGACTCATTCGATGTGCTACCTCGTTTTTAGTGTCCCATATATATAACTGCGCATATTTTGGGGCCATACCATCAGGGGGAAACAGACTACCTATGCGATGGTAGTTTTGTCCATTCAAGATGAATGTTGGAGGACTGGCGCCATCATTATGTGTTGCAACAACTTTACCGCCCATTGAGGTGAATGCAAACATACTGTTATACGCCCTTATGTTGTCACGGAAGTTTTTACTTCTAGAATCAAGACCTCTGATAAGATTTAGCAACAACCGAGGTGGCTCATTAAGCAATGGGATGTCTACTTGACCTTTCATGCAACACATAGAGAAATCCGGACTACTTGAACGGTTGCTCTTGACTGCCCTTTCTTGAAACCAAAATAACGCCTGACACTCACGACATTGATGTGTTGGCAGACCAAAGTCAAGGGTCGCTGTAAAATGAATGTATATACATATTGATTTAATGAAATCACTTATATTTGAATATAAATCAACTTCTTTCCTATATATATACACACAATATATATATATATATATATATATATACGTGTATATATATAATACGAAATAATATATATGTGAGTGTGTGTATATATATATATATATACATATATATACACATATCGCTTATATACAAAGGTCATTTATACATGAATATGAAATGATATCTCTATATTTATATATATATATATATATATATATAATAAAAAATGATATATAATATGAAATCAAAAGACTTACGTCGAGGCTCATTGTTGTCGTATAGTGTGTATCGATTACCGAATGGTTTTTGTTGACCAACCCCGGCTATAATTGAATAAAAACCCAGGGGTCAGATTTTATATAACTATTAGCGCCAATACAATGACAGAATGGGTAGGTTGTATGTCTTTCTATATGTGAATCCTTAGTACCTGAACTTTGATGTGTTGTGTCGTTAGTAGTAATTTGATCTTCCAAGTCAAAATCAAGTCTCATTATTGGCAAATTGGCTCTTGGTGTGGAATGATCGTCCATGCTGCCTGCTTTATATACCCTGGCAGCATCCTCTTTTACTACATCTTTAAGTGTTCCTGATGTGCCTTCGTCTGGTTAAAATATTGGAACTTCAATGGTTAATATGGTACTTGATTGTATAGTCCACATGCATGTTAAAAATCACAATACCCCCTATTTGTCTATAAATACTCGAACTCATACCATTTAAATTCATGTTAGATGGACCAGTGTTGGCAGTAAGACATGAAAGTATATGTTGTTGCTGAGCAGTTTGGTCGAGACTCGAACTGGTTTTTGACCTCTTGTTTGCTAAGGTGTTTATAGTTGAATCCACATTCTGTGTAACTGCATAAAACATATACATATATTAATATGTGGTCTAATGAGCATGTCAGGTATAAGAAATCCATATTAAGGCATTGGAAATGAAAATTTCATGTCTGTCAATATGTTGCATCTATTTACTATACCATTGTGAAAAATAATGTCATCGTGATGAATACCTGCCGACATAGGTGACAGTTCTATTGTATTCGGCGTGTGTAAGACATGGTTGAGCTTGGTTGGTCTGTCATCTTGGCAGGCAAAATTAAGTGCGCCTGAACTACCTGAAGATTGACATAAAATTAGAAATATAAGTACAATTAAAAGTACACAAAAGACTACTAAAGCATCATGCATAAAAAGAAAATACAGAGACTTACTAATCGGTGTAAGATGATCATATTTTTTACTGTATGCAGACTGAATGATTCTTTTTGTATTTTGCGGGGTAAACGGTTCGATACCACCAGTATCGACCAATAGTCTTTTGATGTTTGATCGTGATACTGACAAACGTGCCTCCGCACCTCGATTTGTCCTACAATCTGGCACAAATACCATGTAAGTATTTCCATGACGGGTATATTTTCAATCCTTATACGGATATGTGCTTTAAAATTATTTTCAACCAATTAGTATTCCTAATACATACCTGAAATTTTATTGACATTATACATTTAGGAATGTTATGTTGAACGTACCATTTAGTTTATATGTGCTACTTGTAGGGTTGGACATCAGTGTCTTCTTTGGTCTGCCACGTCGTCTTGGCAAGCTTACTGATAACAATCCATGCGTTAAAATTAAAATATATAAATTTTGATCTATAGGGTAATTACCAAACAACTGGTGGAATTATAAGACAAATTACCGTTTTGTATGTCAGCAAGAGGGACGCGTGCCGGTGTATCAGCAGTCTCTTCCACAACAAAGTTTAGATCCTCACTTTCACTTATTGACGTTGTGACTGTTATATAACAATACTCAATGGGTTTATATATAATGAGGGATGTCAAATTATCATATATAGCAATTTAATAGACGGGTGTATTGCTTACACTAAGCATAATCAATAACTTGTGTATCCGTGGGAAATTATAGTAAATTACACATTTACCTTGCAATCTATTTTGTGACAATGAAGTAGTGGCAGTCCTATTATACTGACCAACCGGAATGCCTTGTTTATATCCTAAGGAACCACCTGCACCAGATTTTATGAGTGAAAGGGATAATAAACCGAATTTTTTAGAAAATAATGTGCCGAGAGTCTTAAATATTTTTCTATGTTTTGAAAAACTTACTCCCATTTGTTGCGTTTGTGTTGTTGTTGTTTTGGACAGGATGTTGAGTTCCATTGACCTGAATGGGATGTATAGGTGTTGCAAAGTCCAAATCTGGTGTAAATGGTTGGATGCTCCGAACATCTCCCAACAATTTCCTAATGTTTGAACGGTGCTTCTAAGCAATGCTGTTTTATAATATCTGTTAAAGGTAACCTTTGTAAATATTGGGTGCTATGTAAAGTATTAGATTCCCCCTATATTCAAAGGATCTACTACGGATGATCTGCATCACAAATTAGATAATTCAATTATTTGTGATACTTAACTCACCAATGGTCGGTGTCTTCTTTGGTGGGCCACGTCGTCTTGGCAAATTTGCTGGACACATTTACCACATAGTTATGTTATTACCAATTGTCCATATATATAAGTTTTATAATGAAGTAGGTAGTTACACATTGGTCAAATTTTACAGTGTATAATGCCCGCTAGAGGGACACGCGAGGGTGCGTTCGCGGACGGGTCAACAACATTTGGTAATAACCCATTGTTAGAGGCCAGTGTCATCACTGTAATATATTGGATGATCTCTGAGTCATATAATTTACATCTCTTTAATTAAAAAATGATTGCTGAAATTTACCTGGAAATTGGCTAGACTCTAAGTTTAGTTGGTTATCACGTGAAGATCGACCCTTCATGTTTGAAGCTGATTGCATAGGCTCAGAAGTCTCATCTGATCATATTATCAATTAACATTTATGAAAATATTTTACTATACATAAAAATAACTAACAAACAATATGTTGCATGTTAAACCTCTTGTACGCCGCTTCCTTCTTTGATGTTGTGGTTGTTGAGTCTCATTAGTAGTAGCCGGATCCCAGTTTTCGGTAGGTCGCGTCATGGTATTGGTGACTTACAAACCCAATAGCACGGTACGCATTTATCTATAAAGCAATGTAAATAGTTTGTGATTTAGTGCGAAATTTAACATGTGTAGTGGTGAAACAATTAACTAATGAAATCGTAGCCAGCAAAACTTACGTGTAGAAACAACTTCTTGGTCCTCTTCAATATAGATTATATGTTTAACAAAGTTGATCTTCTTGATATTGGTAGTGACATTTTTTTTCCTGGGTTCCCTTATTCCTTCGTAAAATAGGGTGTGTGGAGTAAAAGTATCCAATTTGAAATTTGCACTTATGGTTTAGATACTGAATAAGTGCTGCTGATTTGTTTTTATCATTAACATGAGTAACTGCCTGAAAATATCTTTCATTAAAGTGCAATATCAGGCTGTCCCTTAAATTGTGCCTGAAATTAATTATTGCTGATTATTGCTGATTGATGTATTGCAACATTATTTGATGATTTGTTTCTAATGGTCTTCTAATATAAAAATAGTAATAGCTGTCATGTTGCAATTGAATATTATTATGACACTTGATTGAGGAAATGTCTTAAATCCGTTTTTTAGATTTTAATTTTTTCTAGTTTTTCCATTTTTGCTAAATTCAACAGAAATGTCTTTTTTATATACATGTACATCTACGTATATTATAAGGTATAGGAGCATTTAAATTATTTTTTGCAATTTTTGCAAAGATGCATACTGACAGAACAAAATTAGAATGTAGCACTATCTTGTGGTAATGCTAGTCAATAACTAAAAGCCATTCAAAGATGCATATGAATATGAGATTGTACGATTTATACTCTATGTGTTTTGAGGAAAATGTATTTGGGCTTGTGTATATTTTTATACTACCTCATATTGTATTCATAATTCTCAGGTGCCCACTGGCACATATTCCATTCTTCTGGTTAATTAGAACTTCAATTTTAATTGAATTGTGGATGATAATGACACAAATAGTAACCATTACATCTCTACAAATTAGCATCCATATTTAGGATGATAAATTATAAATGCTAGATGCTTCTACTTAATCCTACAAAATATTGATTTTTAGTAGGTATGTACTATATGGCGGAGCACGTGGGACTACCTGTGAGCACAGAGGATCAAGGCCGTTTAAAGTATGATGATGATGGAGAGGGATAAAATTATTACAGCAACGACTACTATGCTTTCTGGATCGCTAACACATCATGAGTTTTGTTCCAACATTTTTTTATTAACAGGTATGTGCACCTGTTGTTATTTTATAATATCCATTGAATAGTATACTTGCTGTACCAAATTTCTATATCTATTTTTTTGAGTAATGTCATGATTAACGTACGGATATTAAAATAATACTTTAAAACGCTGTAAACCAAAATCAGCTGTTAGAACATAGTAATCTACATTAGAAGATACCAACGACAAACGATTTTGTCTTAACATAAAGCGTACTTAATGAAATTCTAACAGGTAAAACTTAAAGTAATGGTCCAACTTGGGGAAAATGAGAAAGCACAGAACCATGCGTAATTCAAACGAAACTTATGTGGAACAAATCGGAACTTGAAAATTTCAGCATCTGTAGAAGGACTATTTCTCAATCTTGATAGACTTAATGGGCAGGTGCCTGGAAGATGATCCAGAGTCAGTAGGAAGCTTCCTTTTCATTGGGGGGGTATCATCAGTATCAGTAGTAATGTCCACTGTCTCCTTGCCACTCCCGACTGTGTTTGAATCGGTGACAGATTGTTCAAACTTACTCATCAAATCCTATTTGAATTCGAATAAAACAAATGAAGATTAGTGTTGTGTTAAAAAAATTATAATGTTTTCAATAATGATCGAAGAGATACCGAACGTACATAATTGGTTGCTGTAATTAAAATGTTATCAGATCGACCGTAATTTAATAAATATACCTGAGATAGCTCTGCACCATGTTTGTGTACACTACCGGATGCCCCCGTTGGGGTGTTTTCAATCAGAGGCACTTCTTGAGGTGCCTCAATTGCACCCTGCAATATATTGGATATTATTTTATGTAAGTTGATGAAAATGGCTCACATATATTTCATATACGCACTTTTAAATCATCTACGTAAATACTGACCTCATTATCATTCCACTTTAACATGTACCGAGATATTAAATCGAGGTTATCAGATATATTCCTAACACGGTAAGACCGTGGGTACCTTCCTCCATTTGTACCTTCGCACTGAACCTTAATCAATGCCTGCTTACCTTTCAGACATTTCAACTCAATTGGCATGAAGTCTCTATCGGGATCCTGCAGGGACGAACATAATAGAAAAATTCATAGAACTATTTATTTTTACAACTCAAGGTGGCAAAAATTTTAAACCTAAATAATTGATACTAACTGTGACTATCAAACCAACCTCCAACCATGAGTCATACACTTCATCACACGACCTTCCTATCAGCACACGTGCAGTATGATCAAAGCAAATAACAATGACAGAGTCAGTCTCATCAATGACTCGAAGCTTCAGAAAAAACCTGAGATGTGGGACGAATTTCACTATTAAACAAATATAAGTAATACATAGTTTTGTAGGTTTCACATGTTTGGTCATCATCATTTTAATTGGAGAGGGATCATATCACCAAAACATACTTTTTAGTAACATTTGTGACATGTGTGTCACATTTCGGACAATAGTACATATCTGAATCAGCAACAACCTTCTTGCTGCAGCGACAAGCCCAGTAGTACCATTCGTCGTCGTTGACAACGGCATTAATGTATGCCAATACAACAAAATCATTCACTTGCACAGTATGAGTATTAAAACAAAATAATCAATTTATGGTGTTATAGTTCATTATTCTTCTATAATTAGCCCCCTACTTCAGAAATTAGCTTATTGTAGAATAAGTTACCTCCACAAACTCCTTAACATTAGCAATAGTATATTTTTGATCAACACTCAGAAAATCATCCTGACTACCACCACTTTTGCTTTGCTGGCTAATAGTCAAAGTGGGTGAGGTGATTGCCTGAGACATGCTGTTCCACATTTAAAATAAATGCACTCTATTAGTTTTTCTATATTACGGCCTAATTTTATTTATATTGCTGTTTCTATGCACAGACTAAATAACAATAAGATATGTAAGAATATCAGTAACTTACTTTTCTCTCAAAGCAGCAGCCTCTGGTATGTCTGGGTTAATTAACAGCCGTGTAGTGTGCATAGTAGTCTGGATTGATATACCTCCTAATAAGAAAATTGATATTATTAGTTGTATTGTATAAGATAGTATTTTGTGGTTATTGTACGATTAGAGAGGGTCTATGATCTACTTAACACCAGATACAACTAATAGTACCTGACCAGGACCCGACTTTGCAGAACAAAACTGCAATGACAGCATTGATTGTATTTCCAGAGGAGATGAATTGATTCAGCTCGGTCACGTACTCGCCAAACAGAGTAATGTTGAAGCGATAACTGTAACCAAAAATTCAATTGAGATAAAAACAAAATTTGACATCCATAAAATCCAATTTAATAGAAGAGTTCTACAATAAATAAATTTGTTTTCTCGAAAAAGGACTTACCCCCGGTTGTCCAGCTCAATTTTCATCCTAGAGCATTTCACGGTCCCTTTATAGAACTCTTGCTCTTGGTGAATTCCAATGAGTATCCCAGCAATGTCTATCAATAATTGAAAATGAATTTCAAATATTGTATTAATCAAGAATACAATAATTTAATTCATGTATTAGTAAATGATCATACCTACTAAGTAATCCTGATTGAAACCTGTACCAAAGCACTCTTCAGGTGGGGTGAAACTGTATGCAGGTATTGGCACATCTCCATGTGCTGGGGGTACTATGACAGTTTTCAGGTTGAAGTTTAACTTGTACTCGTGCCTTGCGGCACGGTACTTCCCAGCATTAAGGACAACAACAAACTTGGAGATATTATAGACCGACCCTTCATGGATGTTCTTGTCATGTTTATAGATATAATACTTATCTAGATGACCCTGAATCTTAGTACCCTGAATATAAAAGTGTTAGCGTTTTCGGTTTATACAAAACTCGGACCATATATTTTGATGTAACATGAATAATAAAATTTAGAGACAACAAAACTAACGCATGGATATAGTTTCCATTGAATATTAATCTCACCCTAGATTTAGTAATGCATTTACCGAAATATCTGTTTTCCTTATGGTTTGGGTTAAGTAGATATAGTGTATACCTCAGCATCAACTAACACCATTTCAACTGCAACAGGTGAGTTGCCTCCATTTGCTGAAAACACATGCCACTTTCTCAGCACCTTCACCAGGATGGATGATGATTCATGGTCGGGATCAATGATGGTCAAAGGTACGATTTTTTTGGGAGGAGTAACAACCTTTTTGGTTGAAGAGGCCATTGGTGTAGAGGGGAAAACGTATAGGTGTGTTTTTCTCACTCTTGTCTTACACTATGTCTGCTCATGAAAAAGACTGTGTGTGGTGATCAAATGCAGTCTAATTTATACTGAATTAACGTGTCTCTCTACTGCCAGTTGGACTCCCTAAAAGATATGAGCGTGTTTTTAACTGTAGCTATAATCACGCCAATTTTGAGTAATATAATCAACGTAATTGTTGTTTAAAACGATTTCTTATTGACCATTTTCCCTCTCTCCAATTAATTTATTTATTAGTGGGATAGCTGTTGGTTATTTATTGGTATTGAACACTCGTTGACAAATCTTCACCTGATGCAAAAATCGTGGGATTATAATTCCATCTTATAATAGTCTCATTTAATATTTGTCTTATAATAGTACCAAAATGAGAATATATTCACCCACACACGAATTCATATTGACGATTTTCCTTCTCTCCAATTAATTTCATTATTAGTGGGACAGCCGTTGGTTTTTATTGGTATTGCGAATTCTTATTGACCATTTTCCTTCTCTCCAATTAATTTCATTATTAGTGGGACAGCCGTTCTTATTTATTGGTATCCTGTTCGTTGACATGATGCAAAAATTGTGGGATTATTATTCCATCTTATATTAGGATCATTTTATATTTTTTTTTTGTTGCAGGGTGACAGCCGTTCCATCTTATATTAGGATCATCTTATATTGGGATTATTATCCCAAAATCTCTATTTTAGTTTTTGTTGGATATTTATTAATATTTTTGATAATCAAGTAGTTTGAAACAATTTTATCTGATACGGTACCCCGATTCCACCCCAACGTTTGAAATTTAGCATCATACTAAGATTGGATTTTGAATTATGATGCTGAGGATATTCCTCAGGAGAAGTAATGCTTCGGCGATAGTGCTGCTGATACATTTACTTTCTGTTTATCTTTACACATAATAGTTCTTACGTATTGTCCTTCTCTCCAATTAATTTCATTATTAGTGGGACAGCCGTTTTTATTTATTGGTATTGAATTTCGTTGACATGATGCAAAAATTGTGGGATTATTATTGCATCTTATAATAGGATCATTTTATATTTTTTTTTTTGTTGCATGGTTATGTGTACACTAAATGCGTAGGTGGAATTGACATCATCAATGATGTCATTTATCCATTTGATTACATGGACAGTCCATGTGGACTGTTCATGATTGAGTATAATAGAGATTATTAGTGGGACAGCCGTTTTTATTTATTGGTATTGAATTTCGTTGACATGATGCAAAAATTGTGGGATTATTATTGCATCTTATAATAGGATCATTTTATATTTTTTTTTGTTGCAGGGTGATGTGTACACTAAATGCGTAGGTGGAATTGACATCATCAATGATGTCATTTATCCATTTGATTACATGGACAGTCCATGTGGACTGTTCATGATTGAGTATAATAGAGATATAAAGCACATGAATTCTATGAAAAATGGTAGTATATAATTGTAAAGCAATATAGATAAACCACCCCTTTCTAGCTCCGTGATTAACAATTTATGAGGATTGATAATGCATGAAAATTGCAAATTATTCCACGTGATGAATTGATTGAGATGGTATCATCCTAAATTTCTGGACATAAGGGATTGGATATGGAAGGAGCAAGACAGAAACTTACTAACACTAAGCCAAGAAGTTGTTATCAAGTTTATGAATTTTTCTTTTACATTTACAATGGTGATTGATATTGTCATGCTAGGTAAGAAAATGACTGAGGGTTGATGGGAGAAAAATGAACTAATACTGCCATGTATGGCAGTGTTTACAATGGTTGAATATAGACTTAGTAGCTCTAGTGTCACATCATTGACTATGCATAGAAACATCTCAGCTAATTCACTCTAGCTGAATTAATATTGAAAACTTGCCTTGAGAAAGAAACCAATTCCAGTCATAAAGCACCATTAAAATGTTCCACTTGCCGAAACCTACACACAGAGAAGCACTTCTATTAGGCCCTTTTAGATTATCAATATAGTTGAATGGTTTTGGAAACTCATGAGTAAAACATTATATTGAAGTCATTGTCACTTTTGCTGAATTCAAAATCACACATTTGCAAATACTCCACATAGCAGCAACACCATATATAGCACAAAAAATCTTGACTTACATGCCAAATTACTTGGAGAAAAAGGTTATAAAATAAAGATAGAAAACTTCTTCCAACCAATGCCAACATTCATAAAAGATAGTGTAAAACTATATAAATGCTTCTAGCTAATTGCACTTCTAATGCTAACCTTTGCATCAGAACTGAGTATTGTGGTGTCACCTATGTACCAAATAATGAGTTTAGCATGATCAGCCAACTCCAGTAATTGGGTCTGCCCCATCTGTTACGTCACTTTGTTGTTGCTCCTAAAATCTGAAAAGAATAAGAAACCATCTTGAAGAAAAATTATAGAGAAGTAAATAATATCATAAATATGATCCAATGTAGGGAGGAAAAAAGCTTTAACACTGCGCCATTATAATTTGGAAATAACCCTTCTCAAGTTTAATCACATCCAT